>JAOBRH010487256.1:0-10079 GCA_027575125.1 Umimayanthus parasiticus | reverse complement strand
AACGTCAGCTAAACACCATATCCCACAGGCGACAAACATACCATATCAACCTTTGTTGATCAAACCCATATTCAACGCACTCGCCCATGCAGAAAAACAGTTTTTTTCAAAACTAGTCTTCCAGTCCTTAAGGCTACCCCCTACCACCACCACCCCATCCCTCCTCTCTTCCTTCGTTGGCAGAGTCCCGAAAAATCCAGAATTTGAAACACCCAAGGTATCTCACTAAACTCGTACTATGAAATTGAACTGGTTCAAATTAAATTTGCATTCATTTTGCATTCATTTGAACTCAGAGTTACTTGGCTATATTTCTTAGTATTGAGATATCCAGTGCAGTCCAATTTTGTTTGAAGAATTGCTTGAAAAATTGTTTAAACATCCCTCGGTTGCTTGGTTGCCTCAACTGCAAAGACTGGTCAAAATCAGTCTTTTTGGGAGGAAGTAAACTCAATCACGCATGGGTTAAAATTCCAACCTCGGGTCAGTGCAGTACTACTAGCTCACTTTGTATTGAAATGAACCGAGTCCTGGTGACTGTCAAGTTGTCGGCCAAATGACGATGACTGTTTGATCCCTCGTTTGATACCTTCCGTCTTATCAAATTAAATGGTTACAAAAAATTCCAATCGGAACCTTTTAAACCAAGATAAAATTTGCGGTTATGCTCGTATTATATTTAAAAAAAATAACAAGCCCAGTGGGTCGATCGGCTTAAAATAGCTTGCTGTGGCTCAACCTGCAGGCGCAAATAACCGCGTTAACTCTTGGTGCAAAACCATCTCCGAAAACGTCCTATTTTCCAATTCCTATAGTAACACCGTTCATTTTGTGCCGAACTTTTTCGATAAAAAGCGTATAACTTGTAACACTAAATGTTAGCCACCAATGTAATTGTAAAAATAAAGAAGTTGCACATTCGATATAGCCGGCTATGTTTTCTGACTTGGCTTAACTCAGTTCCCTCTCCTACGACTGACTGAGCCCTTTTGTCTGGTTTACCTTGGAGTGTGTATAAGTGCTTGATATATTTGTTGTTTGTTTCACAAGTTTGAGTAATCTATTAAAATACTGAGTCTTTCTTTGCCGTGTCACTTTTGCGGCACGGAAACATCCCGCCTACAGAAAGCGATTTCCTTTGTTGGCAAGGTTAACCCAGAAATGGATTTTGGAAACAACAATTATCTCTTGAAGGACGAAAAATTAAATGAATTGAGCCAAGATTTTGTTCTTGTGCATGGAGTTTCAAATAACTGAACATTCAACCAACTTTTGGCGAAGAGATTCAGTTTGAATTTGTTTTATTTTTGTAATCAGCTTTGCCAGAATTCAACACTCCGGCAGTTTCAACAACAAAGAAAGACAACAACAACACAAAACAAAACAAAACAAAACAAAACAAAACAAAACAAAAAAAGAAAAGAAAACCAGAAGCTAAGATACTAACAATACAACAGAACTAGAAGATCACAGGAGGGGAACCACAACTAACTTGATTTTGCCAATTACAGAAAAATTGTAAAAGGTGCACCGATAGTTTTTCTCCAATATATAACTGACGCTTTTTTACAAATTATTATCTGACCTAATGTTGTGAGAGAAGAGCCGAATGACAAATTCAAACTCAATTTGAAACTGACTCAGGTGTATGAGAAATCATTCCGCAGGGCACAGAACAAAGTATCACAAGTCATTGGGATGAAAAATGTAGAAAGTTTGGAAAACGCCATATATTTGATATTGTGGGAAGTCGTGTGATTTCGATTTAGTATAACTAAAAGTTCAGATTATTTGAAAGTTTAATTATAAACCAGTTTGGCTGATATGCATTCAGTGTAAAGACAATTATGTCAGTTTGAAGCGATTAAAAATAATATAACTTAATGATTTTACAAAACACGTTTGTAATTTTAGTGTTGCTATGACAACCCATACATAAAGCAAGTTCTTGTCATAATCATTTCGAAGTATTTCGAACAATTTAATCATGTCTACAAGTTAAACAGAGGGGGCCATGCTATTTCTGTTGTCCCCCCAATCAAGGCAAATAGCTGGTGACCCAAGAGGCAAGACGTTCTCAATCTGTGTGATAACTTAGTTTGTTCTTAAAAAACGGAAAGCGCGCTCTACTGCCTTTGCTACACCTGTAATGTAAAAATAACTAACAAATTAAAAAGGAAAATGTTAGCGACTTTATAAATGTGGTCATGATTATTGCTTTTATTAAACAATGTGTTCTATATCTGGCTAAAATATTTTAATGACATAGGTCATCAACCAATATAAATTATTAGTATGTATTGCTATCCGGTATGGCCGAAAACGTGTTTTGAACCTTTACATAAAACTTGGGTCGTACCTAACACATCATCTCCAGTAAACTCCTAGAAGTTAAAAACTACCTGATTTAATTAATTACAGTCACAAATAGACACATGATCTTTGCTTTTGATCATGAAAGTATCACTAAATATGTGGACCCCCTGGACCTCGACTTGTTTGCAGATTAAGGAAGAACCTATTAAATTTCAACATGGAGTTACAGTACTCTAAACCTGATTGATATTACAGGCGTAGTATCTCTACTCTTTGCGGCAAAACCACGGAAGATGCAAAACATTTTCGGCAGCTTTTAGCACCACAAACTGCAACCTTTTTTTGTTTTTGAAAACATATTTTTTGAGTGGTTACAATACCAAGTTACATTTCTTGGCAGCGGACTCAATTCAAAATCAAGCCGGGAGTCGGGAAATGATGTTCATGTGTAACAATACGTCATCAAAAAGGTTTTCGTTTTACAAAGAAGCGGCGGTTACCTAGCCTAAAGCTATAAACCCATCATAGCGATTAACCGAAACAGAATTACAACAAAACTGACAAAACATACATTTTGTATTAAAAAGTCATGTTCTTCTGTTCTCGGGTGATTTGCATCACATAGTCACCCTAAACGCTGATGAGTATGGTCGAGTGTTTGCCCGGCCAGGCACAGCTTGGTTGAATTTGTGTACATATAGGACCATATAAAATTCATTTTGTGCTGTTTGCAGAAATCAGAGCTTCGCAAACCAAAATCAAACTCAATTAAAAAGCAGCCATAAGAAAACTCAAGACGTGGTTTGCAAGTCTTTCAATCTTTGCGTTTGTATTTTGAGCCACAGAAAGGAGTCGTTGGCAGTGCTCGTGCACTAGCTGCAACGCGCGGCTTAACCTGACTTTCACTCATTTGTCTGGCCCCGCCCCCACCTAGCGTTTTCCATGCACGGCTACCACCAAGCTCCAATCTGCCCTTTTCCGTTGGTTTGTCTCTATATTTTTAAAAAAGCCTGCCTCAAACGGTCTTTTCTGCTTGAGGCAAACAATATTTGCAGCAGCATTATATGTCGTCAAGTGTAGATGGCTGAATATAGAGGAGACGGGGGGAGGGGCTAATTTAGTCTTGAGCAGAAACCAAAAAACGCTTACACGTATTTGGAAAGGAACGCGGAATCACCACATTTGCAATCATTTCGGCATTGTATGCACTATGAGCTAAACTAGTCTACTGAACAATTCAATTACTATCTGAGTGATGATATTGCGTTTCCCGAAGAGCAAAGTTTTACTACAAAAGATGTTTTCCTTGTTGATGAATTTGCCCGACCTGCACAAACTATTTTATCATTATTATCAATCACATTGATCGAGAACTGGTAACGTGCAGAGGTTTGCAGACTATAACTTAAAACTGCATGCATGCCGTTGGTAAGTCTCCAGTGGTTAAAACTTTCCTGAAAACCTGGTTATCTGATAATAAGTGCAACGGGAGTATAAAAGAAACAGTTTCCGCTGCCACAATCTTAATTATTTACGTTATCAGGTGCAAGACCTTTCCCGAAAACAGATGAATGAAAGCGTTTTCATGATTGCGGCCAGAAAACATCGTGTGGTGCGTAGACTTCCAAAAAACCGGAAGCACGCCTGTGATTTCAAGTCAAATCATTTCCGGTATTCCAATTAAAAATGCGTGTTTGAAATCTCCTTCATGAGCGGGCGTGAGAGATAAGACGAACAAAATGCCCTTTGAGTAGCGTGTAAACACTTTAAAGCATTACCTTTTCAAAAGGTCGTCCAAGTTTTGAAAACTTCAAGCATTTTCTGAGCCATGTGTGCTTTTGTGTTATAAATGCCGCAAACTGCTTTAAAAAGCGCAGACAGACATGTGACACCACGAACACCAGGCGCGATAGAATAACATCAGCAACAAGACCAATCTATCGTTTACATAATTCAATTCAGTTATAGGTACGTGCCGTAGGGAGGATAATGTTTGTGAAAGCATTGTCCGCCTCCACAAAAGCCTTTTAAACAAGTACAGGTTTCAGTTGTTTGTTGGAATTAAGGCATTCATCGGACCATGGTTGTCGACCATTTGGTTGTTTACTTAAATTAATTTGTGGCTTTATTTCTCTGCTTTAGATCAGCCCTCCTCTCTATTGTGCCATGTCTGTGATTGTTGTGTTCAGCTATTGTTTTTCTTTGAGCTTTATAATTGAGAGCGCCCGATAAATATTTATACAATCGTAAGGAAGAAAGCAAAAACAAAATCAGGCACTCAAACAAACATGGAATAGAGATGAGAACTGAATGAAAGTATTTGAATGCCCACGATGGGAAGCTTTTCAATAGTTTCCGATGAGGAATGAAAGGTTTATTTCACGGTGGTCAATCGGCGAGCTCAAGCCCACTCCTCACGCCCTCCCAAGTTTGACACATATCGTCTCTTATTTCAATTATCGCTTTCCCTGCGCGCTGTGATTGGCTGATAACGAAAGGGCTTGAGTCAATATCAGCCTTGCGCTGTCACGCAGAATAACATTCCTTCAAAAGCAGCACTTCACAGTGATCGCCAGTTCAACAATGCAAGCGACACAGTCAAACAACCTGAGTCTATTTCGTGTATTTAAGCCAACAATACTGTTTCAGGCGTCTCCTTTGTCTCTAGTTCAGCCAGTTTATAGCACATCGGAGCTGATTACCTCATCGCCGCTATGGAATCAAAATTATACTACCCGAAACTTCTCAAATCTGGCAACTCCACCCCCTGTGCACTCCGTACATACTACACAGCTCCAAGCGATGTCCTTATGTGAAACGGCGTCAACGATGCTATCAGCAGTTTGTCCCACGGCTCGAGATACGACGTCGTCGCAGGTTTTTAAACCGAAACTGCAAAACTTTGAAGAGTTCTCCAGACGGGACTTTTGTTCAAATGTTACAAAGGTTTCGAGGAAGAAGAGGTTTCCTTGCCCGCTGTGCGATATACGTTGTAGTAATAACGGGCAACTGCAAGGACACTTGCGAATCCACACGGGAGAACGGCCCTACAGATGCAGTTATGAAGGATGCGATCGGAGATTCGCTAGAAACGAAGAACTTACGAGGCACAAAAGGATTCATACGGGAGTTCGGCCACATAAGTGCGAGGTTTGTCAGAAAGCGTTTGGGCGCAAAGATCACCTCAGTAAGCACTTAAAGACTCATCTGCAGGGGTCGGAGAAGAAGACATTTGCATGTCCCGTGTTGGGTTGTGGGCAAAGGTACAGCCGGTCCGACGCGCTTACTAGGCATCAATGGAGCGCGCACGCGGTTCACGGCAAGATGAACAATCGACCCGCAAATCGTCACTTGGCCCATTCTGTACATCAATTGCCGTAACAGGGGATATTTCAAGGACTTTGCAGTGGATGCAAGAGGTTTTGAGGTTCCTCGATATTCAAAAATCTTTGCATTTCCTATGCGCCAGCACCGAGAAATGAATACATTTTTAAAATCACCAGACAACATTTGTTGAGACAGGTCTGTATCAAGCGACAGTTGACCAGCGTAGATTCAGTCCTCTGCTGGAACTCAATTGAATGAGCGTCACTGTAAAACTGCATTTACAAACCTCTATGAACCGCTTGCCTTAGGTTCAGTTACTACCTAGCTCGAATCTCGATCGAATATTTATTTCCCTTAGCGACACAGCTGGGAGCAGGAAAATCTACTCAACTTGTTTCTCGCCGTCGTTGATAGAAAAAGGGGTCACACAACCAGTGACAAAAGACCTTTTTGGCTTGTACAAGTCAAGCGACTCGTTAATATTTGTTGTGTTTGTCTGTGATTGCCCAGACGCATTTTGCACCAGAGAATTATTAATGAAAATTGAGCTAGTAATTAAAGGCTTCAGTGTAATGCTTGTGTGAGAAAAATCTTGTGTTGTTTTTAAAAACGCTCTTTATAATGAAATCAAATAAAACACCATTCATTTTATATTGAGTTTGACGTACAAGCTTACTGTTGTGGTCATTGATTAACGGCACAATAATAAATAGTGTTTTGTTTAACAAATAATCCGGCTGTTTCATTTGGCCCCAGCGTTAAGTAGCTGGAGTTGTTGACACAAGTTTGGGAAGAAACACCGCACTTGCTAAAAAAAACATAACTGAATATAAATCGTGAGAAAGTTTGGTTTTCATTGTATGACTGCCTCAAGTACAAAAGAAAAAGCAAATAACTCGGTGGGAACAGAAACGATTTGGATCAGTGTACTTTTACCTATAACTTTCCGTTTCGTGCAGTGCTGACCGTACATTTATCACTACAAATTTTATCCCCTCCTGGTTTAGAATGTATGGCAATCTACTGACTACGAAGACAATAAAATTAAAAGTTTTATGACTGAAAACAGCTTTGTTGTTCCTATATCGATTTACCATTTAGGTTTCCACTCTGGAGTTGTGAAAAATTCTGCGAAAAAAAAAATCGTTTAAAAGCGTTATCGGCTAGTTTTGAAGTAAAAAATAATCTGGCTCACTCGTCACGTATTTAGCAACCAGTTCTCAAGTTCGCAGCGAAACTAAAAGTAAGAATGTCTCGTACAGAATAAGTAATTAGAATTTGTTGATTTGTTTTCAGTCTGTTCAGTGCACTTAAAGTCAGATGAGAGACAAACACTGACCACTCGCCACCTATAGCAATCGCCTATCGGTTCCAATTTCGCAGCGAAAATAAAAGTAAAATGCCTTGTACAGCCGGAATAACTAATTAAAATTTGTTGATATTTTTCAATGTATGACTTCAGTAAAGGTAGATGGCGTGTTGGTATTAGAATTAGGAAGGTGAGGGCTGTAGCTGCGGCTGAAAGATTCTATGTTTTGAATGTACTACTGTAAGCTACTAACTGAAGTAGTGCAATACTAAAATCTAAATATAATGTTATAAAATATGATATCTTGCACCATCATTATCAACAAAAACAAACTTGCAAAAGAGGCTCATTGTTTTAACTTGTGCCATTAAACTTTTAAACATTTGTCCGTCTAAATAAGTTTTAAAAATACATAACAGTTTATCTAGTTAAAGAGATCTTGCGGCTGTGCTGTTTCAGCTCGGAGCGGATGATTTGCCTCCCGGTCGGTTTAAACAGGAACTAGCAAGTTAAATAAGTTGTGACAAGTAGCAAATCAGTGCAAGTAACTCAAATTTTTGCTGCTTATGGTCGCTTATAGTTTAGCATATACTATAACAGCAAAGTTATACTCGGCACATTCCATTGAAGTTCCTGCTCTTTAAGATCTTGATGCAAAACAAATTGTTGTGTTTTGCAGTTGAAGTAATCTGTATCATTAACTATTGATACCACTCTTTAATGATAAATGAATATGTTCACCTTCGTCGCTTAACTCTAGTTCAGAAAAAAAAAGACATTTCAAGAAGCCAAGTCATATATCTGTATACCGTACGAGCCATCAACCCCATCATGCGCATTTTAAATGAGTGATAAAATGAGCGCTCATCACTTCATGTTGCAGATTTTTTCATTTCAGTGTCAGTTCCGCAAAGACGGTAAGTCTTGCTTACAGCAAATCGGATCTTCCGTTTACACCCAGCCTTTCGATTCGGTGAGAAACAAAGAACAAGAGTCATCTCGGGTATTGCTGCGAAGCAATTGAGTTATGATCTGTCCGGCCCTTTCCTTCCTATATCGTGTCACTTTCACTTGGCGAAAGCACTATAATTAAACTTGTGAACTGAATGAAGGAGTGTGGACGACAATTGGTCGCTCTAACGGACAGGGAGAAAGCGGAAAAAACATTTAACATTCAGTTCTTGCGATGCGACCGAGAACAAAATAGTTGAAACACTTAAACTACAGAACACTGGCAACCGAAATTTTCTTCAATATTCAGAAAATATTTACTGTGAAACTTGCTTAGTTTTATGTTATATCTGATGATAAACACGGTTTTACGATTCTGTTGTTAACACTTTCAGTCTTATTTTTAAGTTTAAACCAGAAACTGTTATCATATTCCAGTCTGGTTCTACAGACTAAACATCGTCTATTTATATACGCTTTTTCATAAAAGAACCAGACACTTTTGGTCGAGGTTTATAAATATGAGCCTCAGTCAGTGTTCTTTATCATGAAGTTTGTTCTTGTAAAAAAAAAGAAAATAAAACGTGAAGAGAGCCTGAGGCTGACCTAAATTTTGAGAACTTAGTTGAGTCCCAAGCAGTTCTTGTGTTATCATTGAAAGGATCGTGCTTTGCGAAAAAGTGTGTATGAATTCTGACGTCAAATGAAATAGAGACGCCGGGGCCTCTGATCTACTCAGTGATCTGTTTTTACTGTACCTGCCGGATTATCAAGTGCAGCTGAAAGGAGGGAAAAGTGGACTTTGGAGGGAGGGGGAAGGATGTAAATGTGAACCGTTGAGGGGAGGGGGTGGAAGGGGAGTATACTAGGACTTTAGATCAAAAACGTTTAAAACTCAAGGGCTATCGAAAATTAGACTATTGATCTATAGCTGAGTGGTCGTGGTTATACGTTGACTTGATTATCCTACGCCTAAACCTACATTTCTTTAACTTCTAATTTTAAAGTAGCTTGCTCTTTTTGTAGGATCCGTACAGCCTGTTTTCACCGTTCGGCATTTTAATCCGTGCTACAATGCGCTTTCCTCCCACCCTCCCCTGTCTTCCATGTTACGGTGTTGCATCTACTACAATAGTCTCACTTTTTCAGTGAGCACGTACTCGGACTTGAATTGGCATCGATGAATTTGGTATCCATTCCAAATTTTGCTTCCACCCTGCCCCGGATCTCGGTGGCATCCCTTGCCTGGATTCCTAAGGATTCCCGGCCTGGCAGACGCCTTCTTCCTATGTCTTCTTTTTTTACTTCGGTTTCAGGGTCAGCGGGGGCGAGTGACGCATGGTGCAAAGCATTTCCGCCACGTGAGGTGCGAAAACAACAATTTGTTAACTCTGCAAACCGACTGCACAGCAGACGCTTTTGACGGGTTTTTAACTGAAATCCAAGTCAGCGCTGATTTTCGAGCTTGTATGAAACTTGCTATGGAGGATTTGCGTTTGGTGGCCAAAAATATTCGCTCGTTCAGTTCATTTGCCGAAGCTTTAGGAAGAATCCGATGCTCCCTGCACAGATATATAGCCTGCACAACTCCCTCATTTTGCTACTTTGTTTAACCGCCAAAGCCCAAATACACCATATGATGTATTGCTGAATTCTCCTAAACGGTCTCTATAATTTCCTTGTGAACAGGTTGGAAGAATTTTGTTTTTCTTCTTTGATAAGTTGCTGAGGATGATCATTTGCTTCATTGTCACTACCAACCAACTAACTTAAAGTGAATATTATAAGGAGGATTTACATCCTGATAAGCTGCCTGGGGCTGACAGGGTTAATAAAGTCGTTCAGACATTTATCACCTGCTGAGTTCTGCCAGTAAGCACACGCAGCCCTGGCCTGCTTAAAAGACATCATCCCATAAGGCGTTGCGCTAATGGTCACTTGCGCTGTTGAGTCGCTCGTTTGACGCTTAAGAGAAACACCTACAACACCGTCGCTTGGACGTGCCGGAAGCGGAGAGATTGTGGACGCATCTTTGCTAGCGAGTTCGGGCTGTGCTCCAACAACTTTCAGCTGGCCGTCCTTGGAAAATCGCAGGAAGTATACAATACAATACAATACAATACAATACAATACAATACAATACAATACAATACAATACAATACAATACAATACAAT
>JAOBRH010487145.1:0-10080 GCA_027575125.1 Umimayanthus parasiticus | reverse complement strand
GGCGTCGGAGATATTTAAGAGATTTGGAGTGTCTCAAGATAGAGGCTTGAGCAGCGAACGAGTACAAGAAGCTCAGAAAAAGTTTGGACCTAATGGTAAGCGTAGATTTGTAGAAAGCTCTGCCACTCAGTTTCTCATTGGCAAGGTTTGCTGTGATGATATTTCATAATCTATGAATTTAGAGTGATTAGAAATCTTGCATGCACTACCATCTGAGTGAACCATTTGTCGAGTTGAAGTTCACTATGGACGAATGGTAGTAAAAGGCTATTTCAGAACTGACCAATTTCCGTACTTTCTTTTTCATGGAACTTTTACCACTGGAAATCAAACTGCAGAGTTACCGCCAGAAGATGGTAAATGTTGTTAGTTAATTTGTTTGTGTTATGTTTGCTTGTTTGAGGACGAATAAGTTTTAGTGGTGGACTTGCCGCACTTTTAAAATTCATCTTGTGTGTTGCATGTTGTTTCAGGGAAACCACTTTGGAAGCTGGTGCTCGAACAATTCGATGATCTGCTTGTGAAAATTCTTCTTCTAGCTGCTGTCATTTCGTTTGTAAGTTTGCTTGAACGTTTTTCTTTGCATGATATATTCATTACCAACTAATTTTTAGCTTGCCATTGTTTTACTAACCGGCTCTCCTCATTTCTTACCCTCATTATTTCACTCAGGTCTTGGCAATTTTCGAAGAAGGTGAAGACAGAACAACAGCATTCGTAGAACCATTTGTAATTCTAGTGATCCTGATTCTAAATGCGATCATCGGCGTTTGGCAGGTAAAGCCTTGTCTTTCAATTTATTTGTTTTTTGTTGAGCCGGTAATACCGTACGCGCGGAGCCAAAAAACCATTTCAATGATCTTCGTCGTGACGACTTTCAAATACTGTGAACTAATTTTACATTTCCAGGAAAGAAATGCAGAAAGTGCTATTGAAGCCCTAAAGGAGTATGAACCAGAAATTGCAAAAGTGCAAAGACAAGGCAAACCTGGAATTCAGAGAATAAAAGCGAGGGAATTAGTTCCCGGTGACATTGTTGAAGTCTCAGGTAAAATTTGATTTTATTCCTGCATTTAGAAATAATTGTAATACTGCAATTAAGAAATAAAAGGTTTCAGGGTTGTAAAAAATTAATGGAAAAGAATAAGAAATTACATTTAAAAGTTTTATGTGTGTATTGTCTTATTTTTGTTTTGTTTGCGCAACACAAATTCATGTTTTTCCAAGCTCAACCGACGCTTTCAACCAAGTTGCATAATGTCCATCTGGGACCTATCTTTCCACCAAACGTCACTGAAAGGTCTTTCTTGTGTCTGACAGCTCTTTTCATATTAAGAACCCATACAGAACTTAGTGAAATGGTTTAATGTTTTCAGTCGGTTGGCGGATTTGCTTTTATGGGCAAGAGATTCATTTGCATTTGTATTTACCTAGATTGATGTATTAAAGCTCTTTCGTTTTGATTTTGGAAAGATGAAAGAGTCGAGAGAATTCCACCTGTTTAGTGGGTGCTTAACTATTGTCAAGAGCAGAAATTGCTGATAAAGAGAGAAGAATTTTATTATGTTTTAATTTTAAAGACTATTTTATATGTTTTCTTTTCTGGTCACAAAATGCTCTTTTTGTTCTTTGATTTTGAATGTTTTTTGGGATTTATGCGAAAATAGATTTGTTTTTCAGTTTGTCAACAATGTTTGAAAAAGTCAACAACTGTCCATTTAAGGCTTTTCCGATCCTCTTCTCTGCATATGCAGTTGTTGTATTTTAAGGATTTCATGACCTTGTATATTTGTTGTAGTTTAAAACTAATTGATATGAAATTCTACTACTAAAGACAATATGCAGGTTTTATCTAAGCTTTTTGGTTTGTTGTACTTGGAGCAGATCACTAGACAGATCTGTGTTAATACATTTCCATATGGATAGATTTCAAAATTCACTAGGTGGTCAGTGCATTGTTTAAGGAATTAGCATAAAATATTGATAATTATATAGGTAATACATTTTTTTCTGGCCTGAAATTGCATATACAAAAAAGTATACATGGAGTATAAGATCGAGTATATAATGTATATTATATACTTTATATATAGCTTGAACATGAAATGGTTGACCAAACGAACCCGGGGTAGGCAATCGAACACAATTGAACGATTAAGTTTGATTATGTTCGGCAATTGAACAAAATCAAACCCAAACTTTTCAGTGGGTACGATTACTGAACCTAATCGAACTTAATCCTTCGATTCTGTTCGATTTTTTTCGATGTATTCCACTATTTGTCTGTTTTTAATCACTACGTAAAACAGCGAAGTCATGCCAGTTGCGGTTCTGCCTTCATAAATTTCAGTAAATACTATACATTCACCAAACTGAAGACGCTTTCATAATTATGAGTTCTGTAATCGAATTTTTGCGATATTTTCAGTAAGTTTGATTTCATTCGATTGCCGAACATAATCGTTCAATTTTGTTCGATTACATTCGATTAAGTTCGATTATAAATGTTTTGAATATGTTCAACTGCCTACCCAAAGAATGAATAACTCCGAGCTCAAGGATCCTAAAGGATACAATTGTCTCCTCTGTAGCTATTTAGAGCTGCATATAAGTGGAAGAGGAGGAAGACAAAACTTTTCGAAGGTCCAATGGATTTTATAAAAACATTTTGGTCGTTTGGCCTTCTTCAGTTTAAAAATTTAAGTATGCGCAACTTAAAATTGTAGAGATAAAAATAATGTACTTTATATATATAATCTAAAGCTTTTTTGTTTGGTACAGTAGTAGAAATTCACTCCTGCACTTTTTCTTAAATTACCAACTGTGTTGGTTTAATAAATGTTTTGAAAGCAGCTGCAACCACATGGCTCTCATAGTCCTTGGTGAATTTGTACAGAATATGCTACCTACTTTCACAGGTGGGCCACCAATTTTAAAATGTGACAATCCTGAATTAGATTCTCAGAAGTAAACTCACTATTGCGTTTTTGTAGGACATGATCTTTAGAGGTGTTTACATTGTTAAAAACCTGTGAAACACATGTACATTATTTCCCACAGTTTATCGATACTCCTGCAGTCAGTTTTGAAAGTCTCGCTGATAAACTGGCTCCAGAGCAGCTGGTATTTGGTTCTTGAGAGTCTCAGTGATGAAGCTTTTCACTCGCTAATCTGATATGTCTTTGTGATGAGCATTGTTTCTTGAATTCTGAGATACATGTACCTCTCAATTGTCTTCTGTCTTGAATTAGGATTTATTTTATTTGCAAGCCTGGGTCATTGCCAAAAGTTTTTATTTTACCAAAATCACAAAGCCTGTTAGACTATTGTTTCAGTTTATTCAGTTAGCTAGTTTTGTACCAAAAATTCATATGGTGAAGTAGCTGTGGACATGAATATACGTAAATATTGAAATGTAGAAAAAAACTGGAGAAAAGTTTAAATTCTACAGCAATAACACCAGTTTTGTTTGTCTTTGCAGTTGGTGACAAAGTGCCTGCTGATATTCGTATTACCACAATTAAATCCACAACTTTGAGAGTAGACCAGTCAATATTGACAGGTTTGTGTGTTTGTTGACTGATTTGCTCTAGATAGGGAGATGGCGTTGGAACTAAAGCATACATGTAATGCTTCCATTGTTGGTTTGTGGTCTAAATTTTAGTGATACTTTGTTGTCTTGTCAGGGGAAAGCATCAGTGTTATCAAGCATACAGATCCTATTCCAGACCCTAAAGCTGTGAATCAGGATAAAGTGAACATGCTGTTTTCTGTAAGTAGTCACACGCCAATTACTGACATTGCTTGATAACAAGAGAACAGGGAGCTCTTGATTGAAGTGGATATGGATGTGTGTGTTGGGGGGGGGCTGAGTTGGCATATCTACCTGAAAATGTATCTTGGATGATAAAGTTACTGGAGATGATGTGATGATTGTTGATCCGTGTTTCACCTGAACAAAACTGATTATAACCAACAAACTGATCCAGTAGCACATGTATATTACAATAGTTGTGACTGAAATTCATGAGGTCTAGCCACTGTGGTTGATGCAACTGACCCAACCTCAAACTGGGAGATTTTGAAAGAATAAACTATAAAGTGTTTTATGAATTGTATCATCCTGTCTCAATAGGGAACAAATATTGCAGCTGGAAAGTGTAGTGGTGTTGTTGTTGGTACTGGACTTAACACAGAAATAGGTAAGCAACCTTCATATCATCAATATTTGTTTATTTTAGGACATCTGCTACACAGGCATTTGTTTGAAAATCCTTGTTGAATAGATCGTTTTCCATACAAAAAATTGTAAGTTCATGATAAACTGAACATTTATTTGGTGTTTGGTGCTTGAGAGTATCAATGATTAAACTTTTCACTCGCCGATCTGAAAGTTGGCTTTGTGATGAGTGTTATTACATAAATTCTGAGATACCTCTCAAGTATACTCTAGTCACGTCTTGAGTATTGCATCATTTCATTGCAAGTCCAGATCAATTTTGGATAGATGTTATAAAATCAAAAATTGGTTTGACAAGTGTTTTAACTTTGGTTTGATTGGTACTAAAAATCAATGGTTGACCAAAAAGACGTATATTCGTTTGCCAAATTATGCTGCAGTTGAAATGCTATTCTGGATCCCCAAATCTCTTTACAGTTCAAGTTCAATATTGATATAACTCAGGGGTGATGGTAAGATTTGGTAAAGGCCTTCAGATTTTTGATGACTGACAGGTCGAGTTTTTATGGAAAGCTTCATTAGAAGATTTTTTAAATTCTTAACTCTTGAAGATGCATTTCAGTAATTTGAGCAGAATTCTCTATCGTCTGGGTTGGGTTTCGTCCAACGAACTCCCTTCCTTCAGCTATTGCCATGTAAATGGTACAAGGCTAACAGAGTGTACAGTGGTCTAAACAGACACTTTTTTATAGTGGACACATGAATTAGCTTCTTGTGAATTCAGTGATAAGACTGTGTTTGCTTTCCTAAAGGTAAAATTCGAAATGAAATGGTAGAAACTGAGAGTGAACGAACACCATTACAGCAGAAGATAGATGAGTTTGGAGAACAGTTATCCAAGGTATGTAACGTTGCTGTATTTTTTAAATATGTATTGATCAGTGAGATTAATTTTGACTGTTTTCACCTTGAATACTTGGGAGAAGGAGTACAAGAGACTGAGTATTTGAGATTTGTATTTTGCTTGCCATTTGATGTTGTTGTTGTTGTTGTTGTTATTGTTTTTTTTTGGGGGGGGGGGGGTTGTGGCTGGCAGATGTAAGGCATTAACCTCTGGCAAAGAATTTCCTTGAAATCTGTGGCCTGCAGATGTAATGCATTAAACTCTGGCAAAGAATTTCCTTGAAATCTGTGGTCCACCCATGGTCAAGGTAAATGTGATCATACCCAAGACCAGCTTGCCTAGATTTAGTTTGTGACATTATATTAATTTCAGTTTCCAATATTAATTTCCCTTTGTACAGGTCATTACTGTAATCTGCATCATAGTATGGGCAATAAACATTGGGCACTTCAGTGATCCAGTTCATGGAGGATCTTGGGTCAAGGTGTGTGCAACTTTATTGAAAATTTGTTATAAAAGTTGACTTTGTTATAAAACTTGATAAAACATTGCAATCTAGTTACTTGTATTGGCCACTTGCAAAACAAGATGTAATTGATAATTTATCTGTTTGTTCCAGGGAGCCATTTATTATTTTAAGATAGCTGTTGCATTAGCTGTAGCTGCAATTCCCGAGGGACTGCCAGCAGTTATTACCACATGTCTTGCTTTAGGTAAGTACATGTAGAAATTTTAGTATTGCAAAAGCTTGTTTGCTATGAAGCTGTGAATGTTCTTACAAGCAAATTTAGGGAATGGTGGTACAATAAAGTGAGATTGGGTTTCAGCCATTCAGAAGGTATGAAGTTATGTGGTATGACATGATTGTACATTTCCCAGGGTTGGACACAGACTAATGGTTCTACTTGAGGGTATCAATGAGGAAAAAATTCACTCGCCGATCTGAAAATTGGTTTTGTTGAATGTATGTGTTCTGAGATGCTACTCAAGTAAAATAGATTTTAAGAGCTTTGTTTAAGACCTTCTTATATCCTTATAAACTTTTCATTTTATGTTATTTTCCAATTATGTAGGCTGCTTGAATGTGAACTTTGAAATAACTAATAAAATAAATTTCTTTTGCAAATCAAATTTTTGTATTTGGTCTGGGACCAAACAAGTTGTGATAACTTTGTCTGTTTCAGGAACACGCAGAATGGCAAAACGAAATGCTATAGTGCGAAGTCTACCTTCGGTGGAAACACTTGGTTGCACCTCTGTTATCTGTTCAGACAAAACCGGTACCCTAACCACAAACATGATGTCCGTTCGTAAGGTGTGTTATGGCTGACAACTCCGATTGACTTTATATTTTATGTGCACTTGGTTCCCAAGATGTTTCTAAAGTTTTAACATTTGGTCTGTCACCTGGCATTCAGCAGCATCATTTCACCACATATCTGATAGTTTTTCACTCTTTTCAGTTCTTTATCCTTGACCACATCAGTAGAGACAGAGCTGGTTTCCACGAGTTTGAAGTTGAAGGAACAACATTTTCCCCAATGGGAAAAGTGTAAGTGGTATTTTTATTCGATATTTTAGAGGTCAGTAAAATATTGCTTTTTCAAGCTGTTGTGAATGGAGTGTATCAGTAATTGAAATTAGAGAGGTTGTAAACTTTAAGTTAATTTAACAAAAAAGTATCACTAGTACAAGCTTTATTGACTTTCTGTATCTTTCTTTATCTGACTTTTTGTAGCTTTTTGTAGTGGCAGTGTTACAGATATATCAGTTTAAGAATGATTATGATATAGTGACTACAGTTATGTGTTTATTACTGTTCTAGGTCAATAAATGGCAAGGCTATCAATCCCTTGGATTATGAAGCTCTACCAGAATTTGCGGCAATATGTTCACTGTGTAATGATTCCAGTGTGGACTACAATGCAGTGAGTAGTAACACTTATTGAACTTGTACATGATGTTTTAACTTAAATCATGTTTTGTCACTGTGCAGGAAGTTAACAGTAAATTGTACTGGAAACACCAGTATTTTCATTTTGTTAACTTGACAATGTTGGCAGATTTGAATGTTACTGTGTGCCAATATGGTTCATATTTCTATCCTGTCTTCTTTAGTTAGGTTCCTCCTGTTTTACCATATAATTTTTATATTTTTTTGCGGGTAGTTCAAGTTGTTTTTCTCATTGGTCTGTTGTATACTATATAACAAATACATACTTTGTCTTTGATTTTAGATTTCTTACAATATTTTTGAAGGTTACTTTTAACTTACCAGTGCAGAGTATCCAAATAATGTTAATATTTGGTTCCATTCTATCATTAGGTGGCAAACTGCTGGTGGTTGTTGCTGAAAATAATGTTGTTTTTGCCAAGCATTTTCTCACCTGCAAATTTTACAGTTTTCTTGAGATTATTTAGTTTCAAAATACCATGAAACAAGATGTTTTTGAGTCTGCTCAGATGAAAGGTTATCACTCAATTTACATAAAACACCAAACATTAGCAAAAGCATACCATATTAAACTTCGTTGATTAAAACCCACATTCAGCTTACTTACCAATGCAGAAACAAACAGCTTTTTTTAAAATTATTGTCCCCAAAATTGTCAAAAGCTGATCTAAAATATCTCCAACAGACACTGACTTGTGGCACATTGTACTCTTGAGAATTAGAGAAGTTCAAAGCAATAAAGTTAATGATTTACAGACATTGATTTTACTAGTAATGTTTTTCCTTCTGAGAAGTTGTGCTAGCGAGAATTTCCCTATTAACAATCTGTTACTAGTGACTTCAGATCTAAATTTCAAGGCCTGAACTTGTTTGTACTAAAAGCTATTTGCTCAACTTGTAGGTCCGCGATTCATATGATAAAGTTGGAGAGGCTACAGAGACAGCCCTAATAGTTCTTGTGGAGAAACTGAATGTCTTCGGTACAAATCTTGCTGGCAAGAGCAAAGCAGAGTTGGCACATTTTTGCAGTTCACAGATCAAGAGCCGTTTTGACAAGGTACAATTTGTATCATTGGAACTTTGCTTACAGCAATCATTCTAAGAGTCTTTGCCTTCAACATGTGCATAAAACAAGAATCAGTTTCCCTCTCATTTCTATACTTGATGCAGTGTTTCTGATGGCAAGTGAACATATTTTTGGTAGGAATTTACACTTGAGTTTTCACGGGACAGGAAGTCCATGGGTGTCTACTGTGTTCCCCGAGTTGATGGTCCAAACTCTGTACATGAACGAGGACCAAGGATGTTTGTCAAGGTTAGTTGGAAGCTGTTTCAATGGATAACCATTTTTTGGTGAACATCTTCTTATTAATACCACTCTCAAACAAGTACCACCATTATAACAAGTATTTGTATTAAAGGCATCTACTAACCATTGAAGTTAACTATTGTCGGTATTAACACCACTGTTAATGAAAATGATGGTGCAATGATGAGTTGTATAATAAGTTACCGTATTGATTTCATTGCTAGTAATTGTCACATAGAAAACATAAATTAGGTTTTGCATTGGAAACAATGTTGCTGATATACAAATGATCTTTGATCACTTGAGTTAAATCAGCACTTGCTCACCTAATACAACTATTGCACACCCATGCTAATCAGTCTTCATGGTTTTCCTGACAAATACAGCAGGCAAAGAGCCTTGCTAGATCTTTGAACTAGAATTGATTTAAACAAGCTTAACTGGCTAAAATACCATTATTCTGTAAAATTATTGACTGGTCAAGGATCATCACTGACTAACAAGCTAGTTTTTTATTTGCAACATTAGTGCAGTCAGTGTATCAATTTAATTGTGTGTTGACCTATGTCACTAAAACGTTTAATGTTTTACATAACCAGGGAGCACCTGAGAGCATTCTGGACAGGTGTACTAACGCGAGGATTGGGAACAAGAAAATGCCACTAACACCAAAAGTTAAACAACAAATCCTTGACCTTGTTAAAGGATATGGAACTGGTATGTAGCAGAGAAAATGTTGCATTTGTTAAGAGCTGAAAAGTTGTATCACAGCAGAGAATTTTGGGCTAATGTTTGCAGATTCTTAAGGTTTATAGAATTGCATGTTCTTAATTACCCTGTTTTGTGACACAGGAGCAGATACGCTGCGATGCTTGGCATTGGCAACAGTTGATGAACCACTTCCACTCAGTAAAATGAATCTTGAAAAGGCAGAGAATTTCAGTCAGTATGAGGTAACTACAAACTTATGATATATTTTCCCAAGGTATTTCCCCTTAATTTGCTGTCAGTCACTTGCCACTTTAAAAACTTATAAACTTTCCATGTATAGATTATAACAGGATTTTATGAGTCATAGCAAAAACATGAAGTGTGAAGGAACTTCGGTGTTTTGTTGATGCAGGTGTGGAAAGTCAGGACAATCTGTATATGTTGGCGAGTGAAATCATTTTTTTCCTAGTTATGTTGTGGATTTTTTAAAATGTGATCATGCAAGATTCATGGAATAAATTTTCTGTGCAAGGTTGAAGTGACAGCCAGAAGCAGTTTACACTTGATATGATGAGGTTTGCTGGATTCCCCTTCACTTCATGATAAGTGAAATATCAGTAGATCTGACAAGTGTTTACTGCACCAGTGCTGCATCACATTTTTCCAGCAGTCTCGACTGAATGTTACAGCATTAATGTTGAAATTGCCGGGGTTTTGATGTTATACTGAGAAACTCTAATATAGTTCATTGTTTTCCAATCTCTTCCCAATAACTTTTGTTGAAATTTCATAAAACGTATCCCAGCTTTAGTAATATATTCCCACATAAGTGTGTGATTAGTTACTGATCACTCTTTTTCTAAATTTTCTTGTTGGAAAAGGTACCAACTAAAGGCCTGAACAATTTTCAGGACAAGCTGTGTACATAAACTTTATTACTTAACTTTGAACGACCTTCATAGCTTTAATTTAATACTAGATTTTTTCATAACAGAATAATTGATCTGCTCTAAACAGTTTTT
>JAOBRH010486923.1:0-10084 GCA_027575125.1 Umimayanthus parasiticus | reverse complement strand
CATTTTAAACGTAAGGTCCCCCCCCCCCTTCCCCCACTTCCCTAAAGAATATCGAGCAAACTCGTAGGGGATGTCCACTCCCGTGAGGTTTTAATTATCATTCACTTCAGGGTAATTTTTGCAATGTTTCCAGCATCCTAGATTTAATCCCCTTTTCATAAGATATCAAAACGTGGCTATTGAGGTTTGTACGGTATTGGCAGTTGGTCAGATGTTTTTCTCTAATAATTGTATGAACAAAATTTCATATTTACAAAAAGGGCTGCCTGCCGTTTTTGGAAAAAAATAATTACACTACACAATGGGGGATTTTTACCTACCCCCTGTTAAAGACATCAGTTTCAGCTACCCACCTTGAAAAGCCCATAACTTTATGTTAATTTTAGGATCTTAAATAATTTCAGAATAGTTAGCAATAGCAGACCATTGATTTATTTGTTTCGTGAATGATTTTTGATAATTAACAATTGCTGATGTTATTTCGACCATGTTGAAATTTTGTGGTGTTTTTCTTGTGCTGAAGATTGATAGTTATATGTACAGTATAAAGCACAAATCTTGTAATGGCAAATAAGATGTCGCTAGTTGTAATTGGCCAGCCTTCTGCGGGTATGTAACATGTGCAGTGGTTTCAGTTTGAAGAACGACACCATTTGGTCAAATTTTCTGTGCAACTATATACAGTGTCCTGTAATTAAATATTGGTTCCAGTTTGAATGCAGCTGTTTAACAAGCAACAAAGCTTATGATTCAAATCAATGCTACGTCCAATAGCAGCATCTGGCAATTTTCATATGCACAGTTATTTTCACATAGTTGACTTTGAATATTTATGCAAGGATTCCACCATATAGTCACATGTATTACATTTTTTCAAATTACATAGTGGATAATATAGGTGTATATATGAGGCTCCCCTTGGTATAGTTAATAACTTAACGGCCCGAGTTTAGACTGCCAGCAGCCTCTTGATTTTATTATTTCGGAGGCAACCAAGTGTTATTTTCAGTTTCTTTCAAACGAATTCGCTCTTAGCCGTGACGACTATGTGTTACTATTTTCACCGCAGCTTGTGAAGAAGTGGAACATAATTTCAACTGCGTCATAAGACTACACGCGCCCGGCCAGCCAGCGTCATTTAACTTTGGGTTCTCGAGGAAATGTGAGTCGCTGTTTGACTTTCTTCTTTGAATTAAATAATTTATATCAGTAACTGAGAATAAAAGTTCGATTTTCAGGTCATAAAGCGCCTCTTCAGTTTGGACGAAACCAGAATACAACCAACAGATCAAGACATTGCAAATGCACGGGCTACGTATAGAAGACACAAAGATTTAAAGCAAGATGCACTTCTATAATTACAACGGACCATATTCTTTCATTACCAACCGGCCCCACGCTTATTGGTACGGACTCTCGTCACCTATCGCTTATCAGTAGTTCAGTCTTATTTTTTTCGTTCTATTATTGTATCTTGTATAGTTGTTTGTGTTTGTTTTGCGACTTTTGCTGGCGTGCCGGGGTAAATTTATATAATTGAGTTAATTTTACACAAGCCGCACATAATTGATTAAAAGATTAACCAATTATGTGCGGCTTGTGTCGCATATTCGACAGCGCCAGTCGAATATTCGGCAAAAGTTCAACTGGTGTTTCGAACGTCAAATTGTTCATGCGCCGAATACAATGCAAGGCCTATTATTGGCCCGAATCTCGTCTAATCTTGCGGCAAGTTTAGGCAAGATTAGGCGAGAACAGGCGAGACTAGGTGAGATTGGCGAAAAATATGGGGCGAGATCAGGGGAGATTTGGACCAATAACAGGGGTAATGCATAAATTATGTTTGTTGCATTGTCCCGTCAAACCCGTTTTTTCTGCACTGTTGACATCAAATGCCATGCACAGAAAGTCAAGCGTTGTGTGACAGTTCATCATGGCGTTCACAAGCACTTCGTGCAACTCTTGCTTCAAAACTACGAAGTATACTTGTCTTGACTGCAGCTCACATTATTGTATCACTTTTTTTATTTTTCAACAAAAACAAGTGAGTAGGACATGGACTGTAGTTTGTAGCTTTGCAAACTTTCTTCTTTTACGCGTTTCGTCTATTAACAAGACTTCTTCACGAAGGTTTACAAACTGAGAAATAAAGACCGGTTTATATTGAGATTTTAGGTCTACTGATACGTGTTTTGGTTTTAAAAGCCATGGGAAGTGACGGTATAACGCAAACACACTGTTTACAGGAAATATTATTGTTTTAAATGCCGTGTTTTATTTTGGGGGCTATGGAGCTACCTGCATGTATGGCCGTCGTCTTCTGATAATACAGAGGGAATTAGAAGTAAGAAATCGTTTCTTGTCTCTTTCATTCCAATTGCGCGCCATTTTGATTCGAGCAATCAATGACGTTATTGACGGCAAAGTAAACAAAGATGCGGGATTTGGGAACGACTCGCAGCATGCCGAGCAATTGTGTTCTGCACAATTATATTCGACGTCTGAAATGCATGTCGCACAAAACAAATTTGAGTCAACTCAAATATGAATTGTATTCGGCGCATGAGAAATGCGACGTTTGAACTGGGCCTTAACTAACCACTAAATGGTGACACTATACTGAAGTTTACATTACTGCTGCGAGCAGAGCGAGCAGCGACGTATATCAGATGGGCTCCCCGTGGTCTCACTCTTATCAGGAAATTTGAGATTTGTTTGGATTGTACGTACGTATGTGGGGGAAGATTTTGATCCTCGCATTCATGCACAGTCCAGTCGATCGATCGATCTGCCGTGCGTTTTGAGTGACGAGACTCGAAAATAATTGGAATGACCGCTGTTAACCTTGAAGATAAACTTGAACGCCAGCTTGCAGCAATTAAAGGCACAAGACTGAACAGTGAGAAGAGAGACGTTGCCAGCCAGAACACGGAGGAGAAACATAAACAAAAGCTGTATGAACTTTTATAATAAGCCAGTTTCACAATCATGCTCAGAACGTACAAGCCGTTGTTTTGGCGGGCCACACGTCCCGTAAACATGGCGGATTGTATGAATGAGTGGAGATATTTTGTAAAATATAATATAAATATATCAATTATAATACGTTTTAAGCAATATCTCCCCTCAATCATACCATCCGTCGAGTTTACAGGACGTGTGGCCCGCCAAAACAACGGCTTGTACGTTCTCCGCATGATTGTGAAACTGGCTTAAAAAAGACTTGTTTGTTTACACCCAAACATGTTTTATGTTTCGCATTTCAAAATGACATAAATGTTAGAACTTATATACTACAGATTTTGTCAGATGGACAAGCAAATAGAGATTAACTATTCTATCAATGGCTTTATGTATTTGACGGGGTATATGAGACCAAAGATAAAACCGAGGATTCTTTCTTTACAGCTTACCAATATTTTAGGCAAATGTACTAGGTGGTAGCCAAACACCTCTAAATTAATACATCATTTCTTTGTTGATGGTTACAGTTTCTTGGATAAAAAATTTCAATACTTACAATGTAGGTTTCTCGAATTTATCTTCAAATTTAATCATAAACCTTGGCTAATAGCTGCTATTCTTTAAAATTTTTAAGCTCTTTCTTACTGCTCAGTCTATTTGTTCATTTTAGTTGTTTTTAATTTCAAATGGTAAACAACAGTGAATAATCAGTAGACATCAGTAAAGCCCAGAACAAAACCAAAGTTTAAGATATTTACAAAATTCGAGTGAATTGGTACCGAAATTGACATCTTTTGTGATTTGTCTGACTTCTTATAATCCAGAAATTTATTGGTATAAAAACTGAAAAAGAATGAAAAACAAACAAATATTTGTCGACCTGGTTTACAGCATGGTTAATATCTGCATTATTCTTAGAAGGGCATGGTGGAGGGGGGTATGGTAGGCAAATAGTAGTGCCTGAGGGTTGATGATGATGATGCTACCTGTTGCTCACGAGGTCGAACCGAAAGCATGTACAAGGCGCTTCTGGTTGCATGTAGACGGACGAGATTACTGGCCACAACGCCTGCATTAGCGTACTCTTATCGACGAGTGCGCGGGTTCTTTTAAGTCCCCCGATATAACGTCGAGCAACTTGACCAACGGCTTAACGTCCCTGTCCACAGACCGTGTGGCGAAAGAAGGTTGCCCAAAGTTGAACCCTCGAGCATGCAGGCCGGGGATTGAACCCGGACCTGCTGTTTGGCAGTCCGAGATATTACCGTGCTAACCTCGCACACAGAAGGTGCGGATTAATACAGCTTTATTGCTTTGTTGACAACTAAGTTTAGTTTTTCTTCTGGGGAATCTGTGTGTGGATGAAGAAAGGGGTAAAAAGCCATTGGTAGGTTTGATGCAAGAAGAATAAAACTGATATACTATGACTGTACATTTCTACCTTTCCTGGATTGCTGGGATTTGTTATACCTGCAACGATCTGTTTATCACAATCAGTGTACATGTAACATATATATTTTATTTCACTCGTTCGCTTGAACTCTCTCAACTCTCTCTTTTTAATGCAGGACCTCGCTGAAAATCACGCTGAGTGAGCTTCCTGTCATAAATATTGTTATAAATAAAATAAATAAGAATTTCATTGCTTATAGCGGCTCGCAGCACCCTTGGTTACTTCTAGTACTAGCAGTTACCAAAGGTAAAACAATTGCTGTCGAGATTGGTTAAAGATGTTGTATTTAATCGATCAGTTTTGGCCCTCAGTTTTTGTGTCGTGATGTCGGCAAGTCGAACGCTTGCTGCTCTCTTCATCCAGTTTACAGTGAAAGGGAGATTGCTTATGGAAAGCGTTTCTCTATCGGGTATAAGTCCTTCCTGCAAAGAATCTAAATTCATTTTGTCGCCAAATTCCAAGATGTCAAAGATGTGGTCTACGTTTTCTGCAGTCCAATGACAACAAGCCTATCGAACAACAAGGCTAACAGGATCATGAAACAACATTGCCGACCGCCCTCTCGATAATACACTAAATCGTTCATGACCCTGATGGATATATAGTGTGCATGATATAGGGTAAATCCAAATAAAAAGTTGCCCACCGTTTTACAGTTCTTTCTTTTTCATAAAACGCACCAATAGGCAATACCCACAATTTCTGCTCGCTCTCGACGCGACTGGCCCCTCGGACAATGAGCAAGACATCCAGGAACGAAATGGGGGACTGGGGCCAAGCGACAAATCTGTGTCCTTCACGTAATACCGAACAACTGTAGACGGACGGAACGACAAACAAACAAGCCGAACGAATACACATCAAATTTGGAACTCGAACGGCTAAAAACACAGCACGTTCTAGAGACTGGGGAGAATATATGCTCTCTCGCTTCCTCGACAGCAATAAAACCCCAGTTCCTGATACCTAGTTATTTACAGATTGCTTGAATACCAACGTCACCGAGTTTGTATACGTTAATTTTAGCTATTTAATAGTTTATTATATAGTATAATATTCACTTTATAGTTTGAATTACATGAAAATTGTATTGGAAATACCAACAAACGGAAGAACAGCCAGGGTAAAAAAATGCCATAAAATCTAAAACAGTCAGCCTACACGTAAACGGAATTGTATTACTGGCTACTGGCGTCAATTGCAAGTTTCAGCTTATAATACTAGTAGTAATACCCCCCATCATTTGTGGAATGATTGGAATGTGATAATGATGTGATAATTACCCCCAAGCTGTCATAATTACCCATTGGAATGTTAATTGTTCCCCCTTTGAGAATTTGCCTTTTGATGGATTATCAGGGGATGTGTGGAATCTATATTAAACTTTATATAATGGGCAGAGTGTAGACAAGGTCATTCGTTTAAACAACTTTGTTATTTAGATGAGTGAACGCTATAAATCGGTACTGCTATACAAATCGAGTCAGCAGCTATAGTTAACAGAACAAATATACAACTTAAAATGGTTTAGGAAAATTCTGAAGTAGTGAACAAGCGGGGCTTTTGCGTTTGAAAAAGGTTGATGAATAAACTATATTTTCCCAAAAGTAACGCATCGAACTAGTCGCGAACGCACAGGTCTGCTGAAGAATAATGCAAGACACTGGGAAAAATTAGTCCAAATGGCAGTGGAGGTACTACTACTAGTATTACTGCTGCGAAGTTTAACACTGTCGTGTATTGCAATTCGCCACTCCAGAAACTACAAAAGGACTGGGTTCTTCCACCCAAACAGTCCAGTAATGCAGTGCTCTAACGAGTGTGGACAATCTATCATTAACAATCTTCCGAACACTATTGTTTTTGCAGAATACATGTGACTTTTTGCCATTCAAAAACAATGCAATAAGAAAATCCATTGTCTGCACCACATCACGGTTTGCACTCGCTAATGACTGTGAATTGTCAATTGTTGTCTTCTATACAATTCAAGTATATAGACAGGAACTTTCATTCCGGCTAAGTCGCGTAAGACCGTGGCTTATAACGTTAACAAAGTTTCTAACATCGAGGTAAAGATTTACAGAAAAATGGTGGGCCCTTCTTTTCTCTGTCACGTGTGAGGTTGGTGTGTTAAGTTAGTTTTTAGATAGCACTAGTAAATGACTATATTTTTAAAGGAATAGTTGAAACATACATAAATAAACTCGGAAAAAACCCGAGTCCCCAATAAATGACTATTATATAATATGTACTTGGTACTGGCATTTTCCTGATTTCTAGATTTTTTAGTAAGAGGTCAAAAACTAAACACACTTATAACAAAACAAGCTGGAGGGAGGGGTGGAGAGGGCAGTTATTACAAAATACACTTTGTAAGCAGAACGTTCCATCTATGCTTTCACGCAGATTAAATGTTCAATTAATATTTTTCCACACCATTCCATGACCATAAATCCTTCGAATTGCTCAGAAGTAAAATAACAAAAATCACTTACTTAGATCTGTTTTTCTCTTTCAGCAGTATCAAAATATGGACTCAATTTACACAATATGATATAAGACAATTCCGACTCATCTCCACTGTCCCTCAGTAAAGCTCTACTCTCAGAACGAAATATTTCATCGGTTGCTGAACTAATAGTAAAACAGAAACAACAGCTAACTGTAAGTGCCGTTTCACTTTCGCTTCTGGTGGATCAGAGACTTGGCCACCTGGCCTTTATACTGGATCGCCTGACACGTGTTTTGTCGCCACACGGCAAAATGGTAGACAATTTTTTCGACCTTTCTTTGACTTGTATGTTGTATTTCTGAGAATTCGTGCGGATATTCAAGATGAGAACCTACAGGAACCTTGTAGACAAGTTGAGAATGTCTAAAAGCCATTTGTCTAAGTAAAACACAGTAAGGGAAGCGTTACAGGAAAACATCTGCCTTATATATTGCCGTGTGGCCACAGTTTCGACTCCTCTCTCACATTTGTTCAACATCGATCTTATGTTTAAAGGCAATTCGTGTACACTTATTGTAAAGTAGTAAGAAAGGATAAATTGCAAAAAATAAGTTGAGGTTCATCGTGCCCGATATTTGATTCAGAGTGGTGGTTCGTCATTCGCATTAGTCCACAACTGTACTTGGCTGGTGGCTGATGTTGCATCTAGAACGGCACCCATTCGCCCATCGTACAAGCCGTACACTCCGCCTGAAAGAGAACAGAACGCCGACTCAGTTTATTATGAGGCTTTTCCTCGCTATTTCAATGAACGATGACCGAAATTCCGCCAAGAAAGAGAAGTTAATTAAGAAATGGTCCATGCATGGCGTGCGTCTATCGAGTTATGGATGCAAGCGGGAAGTTGGGAGAGCACGAGAGAAGCGTTTGAGTTGCACCAGGCGAAGCCGAGTGCTTCTCTAGCTTCTTGAGTGCCACTTTAAACGTAAACTGACAAAGTACAAAATTCTTCTAAACCATTCTGAGCGTTTTGATTGGTTGAATGTAATCACGCGATTTGACAGACGCACGGGCGCCCCGGGCGCACAGAGTATTAAGGCCGGTTTCCACTTGGGCGAAATTCGGTCGCGCGACCAAGCGATGGGCAATCTGGGCATGCGCAGCTTGAAATCCAAGCTGAATGCGAGCGTTCACTTGCGAACGCGCGGCCAGTTCTGGAAGTTGAATCAAGTTCAACTTCTTCGCGACCAGAATGAGCGACAGCCAATCAGATTGCTTATTTCCAATCCTAGAGTATGTGATCGTACCGGTTCGGGAGACCGAATTCGCCGAAGTAGAAACCGGCCTTTAGATGCACGCTCGCGCCATATAAAAAGCGCGCGGAAAATTGCCAGCTATGTTTTAAGACACCATCAACGAAAGGTAGTTGCCAGCTGCGTGCTTAGTTTCAGTACAGCGAGCTCTCGTTTCCGACTGTCCGTCTTACCGAATAAATGTCCGTCTTAGCCGTCAAGTGCTCGTCTTAACGATTGATGTAAATCAAGAATGAAGTTTCCAAAGATTTAGGAAAGAGATCGCACAGAAGGTAATTTTAAAAGAAGTATAACCATAAGAATCTGAGTTAAAGTATTGGAAATCAATATTTTAATTCAGACACTCGTAAATTTTTGAAATTTAAAAACAATCTGTGCCGGAGCTTGTGCTAGCAAAAACTAAAAATATTCAATAAACTAATATATTCTTCAGTAGTCAAATTAAACAAGGCAGTTATAATTTCATATATTTACGTCATTGAATACTTGCAACGCCGTTCAACGCCTGATGAATAATGATTTTTACATTCGTAAATTTACCATTTTCCAAGGGGGCAAAGGGAAAAGTATCCCTTGTCCATCGCGACGAGGTGTCAGTCTTATCGACACGGTTCAGTTAAGTAAAATGACTGGAACTCGACTGGGATCAAGTCCCGTCGTCCATTTAGCGAGAGTTTTCTAGCCGACACTCGCAAGAGTTATGGACAGTCAGACAGAAGGACAAAAAAAACAATGTACTCACAAACAGACCACTGATCGTTACGTACGCGTATAAACTCTTACGACATGAGACAGGCACATTCACACATTAGAGACTGACATTGTTACTGAGACGAAATATTGGAGCATACCGAGTAGTAACTACTAGTATAATAGCTTACACACTTAATACTGAATTAACGGTAAATCACTCGGCTAGTTCTACTGTTCAGCCAAAGTGTAACCACCATTTTTATATCATCCGATGGATGACATATAATATTGCGAGGGGGCGATTTTGTCACTCACGCACTCCGCTGTGATTTGTAACCGCTTGTTAAGCAGTGCGGGCTCCGTTTAAGTTCTTAGCCTTTTCACGGGCCAAACACCATTTTGGATTCATCTATTTTCCTGTGAAAACTCGACAAACATCGGCCAATTATCCCTCTGCTGGAAACGCTAACCATGGGATATTTCAAATAAAAAATGAGAGTATCTATCCGATGCGAGTGGGAAAAATAAGGCAATAAACAAGAATTTTAAAACAGATCGCACGCCGGAATGAAAACAAAACACTGCTGAACAAACCAATAATTATTGAATATTGCATTGGTACAGACACTTTGGATTTCCGTGAAGGACAGCACAACTGGTTACATTTCATGTTATGCTGGGTTGTTCGGTTGTACCACAGAATCCGAAGAATTGATGGAACTTAGAGGAACGAGGGACATTTTGGCCGGACATTTTGGTTAGTAATTTATTTGTGCATCTGACCCCCGATCCGACCTGGAGTTTCGACATCATATCACAGCACATTGTTTGCATGCAGGAATTTTCTTGTTTATTAATATCTAAAGGTTCTATTTTAAGATCTTCAACACTTGCTTTTTTCTACTAGCCGTTTCAAGTCAAAGTATCAACGCATTCAGTCATTGTCATAATTTATGTAGTTATTCAAAATCTTTTTATAGTGACTGGGTTTGTACCGCGGTTATGAGTAAATGACGTCATGGAAGATCTTCGCGGTTGATACGCAATTTAAGCAATTGCGAAAGAGAGGCCTGAAAAAAATTCAGGCTTCAGCGGGATTCGAACCCGTGACCTCTACGATACCGTCATTTATAATGTTGTATTACCCTTAGTGGCATGATGGACCCACTAAAATTGACCTGCTCCCAACAGTTATGGCTTCATAGC
>JAOBRH010486922.1:0-16883 GCA_027575125.1 Umimayanthus parasiticus | reverse complement strand
GCCACCGGTACCCCGGCCCTACCCTCCCCAGTTCTGCGAGTCCTGAATTGTCACAGCGCTGCTTATATTCGGATGTGTTTCAAAATCATTCAACCTTAAAGTGACAGTAGACACGTTAGCATTTAAAAAAGCCCCCTCTGGATATAGGTCCATCGGCAGAGCTGTCATGGCTCAGTGGAGACTGAGCGTGAGATTTTCAACCTAACACCCCCTCCCCCTCCCCCCATGTCCCCATTGAGTAGGTTGGGTCGAACCCAGGGTCCGCCCATTTGAGAAGTTTGACTAAGGCCTCCCCCCAAAAAATTGAACCCAGGACGCGATAGTTTAGACAATAAACTACAATAAGACATATTTCTGTTGCTTTGATAAGTAGAATAGTCGACACAATTTCAGTTTTCAATAGGATATTGATTTAAAACAGCAATTATTGTAAGGAAAGTACTATGAAGCAAGCCCCAAGGCGTGAGATTCTCAATCTCCGGCGTGTGAGCGTGAGAAATGGCTCTGAGGCGTGAGACTCTCAATCTCCAGCGTGTGAGCGTGAGAAATGGCTCTGAGGCGTGAGACTCTCAATCTCCGGCGTGTGAGCGTAAGAAATGGCTCTGAGGCGTGAGACTTGACAGCTCTGCTTTGGTTTATATAAGCTTAAATTCAGAGACCATTTTTGCATCTTAAAAAGAGCGGGCTTGTTTTGGGAGGACGAGAGGGGTAGGGGTAGCGGTTATTTGGAAAGTTGGTGCAGGGTTGAGGAGAGCGTGTTGTTTAGAAAAGTTCTGGGTCCACCTTGGGCAACAGAAAATTGATTTAAGAACCTCTAGCTCCCTTTTGGTTTTGTTAACTTATTTATTCGATATTGAAATGTTCTTTAGAGCGTTTTTATATGATTGGATTTGGTTTAACTGGAAAACCTGCTTCGGTTTGTAGCAATCTGGAAAAACTATTCGGCAGAGGGCCTGAAATTGATGAGATATCTTATCTTTTAAAACTTACAGAACATCATTGGCAGAATAAGGTCGATACGGAGATAAACATTTTGTCCACCACAAGTTGCTCGGCCAAGTTTACTTCATCGTTAATCGATCGAACATGCTTTTAGTTGCTGCTGTTTGCGCGAGGAAGATATAATTAATGTTTTGTCAACAATATTGTTATGTTGAAAAAATATCATTTGCTGGAAAAATATTTAAATGGACAGATAAAGACAACCTTGACTGAGAACTCTAGCTTATTTTTAGCCCCCGGTTATTCGTAATAGAAACTTGAGACTGATAATTGCTTCATCTTTAGATTAAAATTTTGTGGTCTCTATTGCAATCTCACTTTTAGAGAATGAGAAATTTTATCAGAAAAATTACAAACAACACGATTTTGCGAAACAGTAAAACATTTTATTTACTACATCTGGTGTTTCGATATGAAACAGCCAGCGAAATTGCTAATGAACTCAAACAATTTCAACGGGTGCAAAAACAAGCTTAGAATCGAAAAGACGCATGAAATTTGCTACATAATTTGATATATATGTATACACATACATATAATCCACAAAGATATTAAATAGTATACTCGGGGATTGTCAATTTTAAATTTTTATATATACGGTGAACGAAGTCATAATTTGAGAAAATAGATGCACATAAGTTTTATAGTTTCAGCAATATTCTAGGTTTAAAATTTGGTTTTAAAAAGACGCGACATGAAATTGTTTTGACGAGTTGTTCGTGCAAACTGGTGTTTTCAGACTTTCTTCATGCAATATTAATGACAGTTATTATATCGAAGCTGTTATTGAAGGTCTTAACTGATTTTGAAATGTATCAATATCTTGTCTTTCATCATATACTGATACATATATATGCGTCTTCAGTTCAAGTTAAATTCGGCCATGTAGTGAAGTTTACCACAGTATATGGAGTATTTATTTCTTGGTTAAAGGTTCTTTCTAACAAAAATAACAAATTGGAGGGCTGCAAAATTACCCATTATAGGAAGCGCATTTTTTTTGTTTCTTTTTTATAGTTAACCTTTAAGAACAGTTACAATTTAGGTGCAACATTTATAAATACTTTCTGTTTATTAGAAACAAAACAAAGTCGTATAACAAAGCAACATAGTAACAAAGACCCCAACAAAAACCCTGCAAGTTGGAATCATCGTGCTTTTGTAAAAATTATTTATACAGCGTTACGAATGAATAACAAACAGGTTTCTTTCATGTAACTTTTTTTCTGACTGTGCGTTTGGTTTCTGAAACAAATTTATAACCTAACTTCTTGAGTAATAGATTCGCCTATCTAAATTTTTGTTTTGTTATTGTTTCAAATTCCTTGCCTATAATTGACTGAGTGTTTACATCTGCCAGTAAGTAGTTTTCTGTTTTAGATTTGTTTTGATCTAGATTATCAACAAGGCTTCATCGACTGTACAAATCAGAATTACAGCTCTTATTGCAGTATTTGGCACATTTAAGTAAATTTGTTCCATTTAAAAAATATCCTCGATGGCATCAAATTCCTTCTTGAAATTAAAATTTAGCACAGAATCAATTAGAAACAATATTGCCTAAAGTTCGAGCTTATAAGTTAATAGGGTGTTGAAAATACACTTCGAGCACAATTTAAAGTTTCTTCAAAAACCGAGTTAAACTAGGGAGATCTTAATTCATATACATCTGCCACACGTTTCAAAAGTTTAACACTAAAATGAATGTGTCAGGTTCTTATTTTAGTGCACTAGCTTACCAATTGGTTCTAGTCCTTTTTCGCTTTCTTACACCAAATAATCGTCACTACTAATGCTGTTTATGCAAACGTAGCATTGAAACAGCGAACGAGAAAGTGTCCGACAGTTGTTAATTAATACTTTCCGCGTCGATGCCGTCCGGCTTATTAGCACGATAAGCGCCTTTGCTTACCATATCAATCTATGACAATATAACAATGAACAAGTGATTTTGTCATCTCGACAATAACTGTGCTTTCTTCTTGAAATCTAGATTGCTCGTGAAGGGATATCATTTGTCAAATTCCATTTTGTTAGTCGTTGTTCTGTATTTTCAAAAGTAAGAACTATCTATGAAGCCATAACTTAGTTTCTAACGACAGTTACTGTTACACAAACAAAGACTAAATCTTACACTTTTATCTCATTAATCCGGTGCCATCGAACAATTGATTTTTCTTTGCTCCGAGTCATTTCATACCAATGACGCAATTCTTCCTCGCTGCTATAGTTTTGTCCCAAAGCAACCATTCCAACTTTATGCTTTCGCCCCAAAGTTTTACTAATGCTGATTACAGTTATTAGAATTGTGACTGTGTTAAGCTCTTGTTCGGGAACATGGAACAAGAACATTTCGTTATACTCCGGGTCAATCATGTGCCGGCGTGGCGTCGTTTTGCCGCGGCTAATCAGAGACGCGTTTGCGCCTACGAGTTTAACGGCGACATACATCTCTTTGGCTTTTGATTCGGTTAACATTCCTAAATTCCTTGTTTTGATTACTTCCAAAAGAAGTTTCCCTGTCAAACGCCTATATTCCAGCGACAGTAAGATTTCGGGGCGGTCTTCTTCAGAAATGGCTAATTCTCCCTCGTACATTATCGCGCCGGAAGCGCCTTCGGGCACATATGACCCCGGCGGCTGCAAGTCAACCAACATCGGAATCAGCTCTGCATCTAAGTTCACGTTTCGCAGCCGAAGAGTGCCCTCGCCCAGCAAATGGCGAGCCCCGACAGCTCCGTGTTCGTAAAGCCGAAATCTAAGCGACATGTCCTTAACTTTATCGCGTGGGTACAAATACATAGCAACCGGGTCGTTAAAATCTTTAGGTTTAGTGCGAAAACTTTGGGCTTTGCCCGGCAAGAGCATGACACTCACTTCAAGTAGCTCCACATTCCTCTGGTGATAAGGCGGGAACTCCATTTTAGTAATGGTCACAGATAGTTTGGACGTGTGCATTGTAAAGTCGAGAATCACATTCAGTCGCCCTACACCCGTGACGCCGTCGCTCCAGTCTGCGTTTGAGACGGCGGATCTGAGCGACGACACGCCGTGAGTGGGCGTTTGGGAGCGCGGCGTTCCTTCCGCGCTTCTGCAACGCGCTGGGACAGGGTGGACGGGCTCGCCGCGTCTTGAAGTCGCCTTGCTTATAGATTCATCGTCTGAGAAGTGATCTACACCCCGCATTGGACTTCTAAGAGGTTTGCCATTCGGGATATGACTTGAATATGATCCTCCAAGCCCCACTGTGGCCAGTGTAGCTCTTCTTCCTTTGAAAGGACTGTTAGGGCGCGGAACACTTAAACCTGTCACTAAAGACTCGCCACGATTTCTAGCGGGCAGAGGCACCGAACCTTCGCGGTGACGGGGGAAATATGACGAATCATTGCTGTCCTCGACAATGTCGTCACCATACTCATCGACTTCTGGTTGATTCAGGTTTTCCTCCGGTTTTGCTGTCACTTCCTCCGCTTCTTGTGTTGGTCTGAAAGTTATACAACAAAGAACAGAAGCCAAGTCTATATAAAATATTCAAAAGAAAGTCAAGAGCTTTTTCTTTCTCATAAGAATACTCGCTTTCTTTTATTCCCCACTGAGTTCCATGGATTCCCGGTGAGAAGGAAATGGTTATACGCCATTGTTTATTTTTTTTACGATTTTATTAGTTATTTCTTTAATTGACACGACTTCCATGAATCCTTCAGCTTGATAAAATGCTTTGTGACGGAAACTACGAGTGAACCAAACTGAAACTGAAACTGAAATATCGTCACTCCAATACATTTCTAGCATTTTCTTCACTGTCAGTTTTGCGAAGCTGTCGCTTTCAAGTTTGAGTATTTTCCCAAATCTTCATGAATTTGTAATTTGATACATTATAGCATCGAAATGTTTTAGCAAACTGATCCTGAAACAAACTATACGATGCGAAATAAAAAATTATTGAAGTTATCACTTTAATACCAGCTCATGGATTCACTCGCAGACAAAATAAAGGCTTTCTTTTAAAACACAAACGCAATTTGACTTTACAATTATTCTGCCAGATGGTTGGCGGGTGACGAATCGTTTTGCTTGTGAACTAGCGATATGTCAACCGAGATCAAAACAAGAACTTTTGGGTAATCTCTGAATTATTTATATCATATATCGTAAGACAGTTTTAAAGTTATCAAACATTTTGAGCAACGCCATAGCATAGAGTATATATAAAGCCTAGCGTCTCTGCTCTAGCGAGAGTATTTTGTCTATGAACTTCGGCTGCAACACAGATTATTGTGTTCTTAAAAATTAGAAACCACAATTTCATACAAACCAAATGGAATACTTACTTGTTAGCTTCGATCGCATTACTCTGTTCGGCTTCTGGGTTGATTATACTTCGGAAAAATCCACCGATCTTCGTCGTGAAATCCATTCCTCACGACTTAATGACCATCCGAGTTTCTTTGGTATTCAGTCGTAGAAGAAGTCAGGCATGGAGATTTTTTCACAGATTAGTCTCACGATGTCTTATATCTTTCAGCCTGTAAATCGAAAATCGAAAGGAGATCAAGTTGTTCCTGTAGGGTTGGTCGCTTTGTTTTGTTGTAAACAACGCCGCTGCAGCTAGCCAAACTCGTGTTGTCAACACGAAAACGCAGAAAATAAATACCAGAGTACATTTGCAACAACAACCACTTAGCTTTGAGTTTTCAATTTCCAAAGCTTCGCAAGTTTTAAACAAAAATCTCTGTGGTCAAAAGATCAGTGTCAGACCGGCTTTCGATCGGAGTACACATATTTCGTTCTTCCAATTCCGCGCCTTTTCGCGCACGAATTCTGTTGAAGAGTGTTTCTTATTTACAAGTTTGGTCTGAAAGAATGCTTCGAAGCAACTAAATCTCAATCTGTATGCACTTTTGACTAAAACTGCCAGCGTAATTCACTCCACAGTCATTGTGCAGAGAAAGTTATATCGTTTTTTTTCAAAGATCTATAAAATGTAATTGAATTATTCAAATTTCATGGTTACTGCAAGCAAAGTTACGGCAAGAAATCTCACCTGAAGCCTTGCTAAAGTCCTTGCTTCGCGTATCTCAACGGTTGCCACCCAATTTATTAAAATTCAGACCATTTTGGCGAGCATTCGCTCTCGTTGTTGATTCTTCATAGTGGCTTGCAAATTACGCTCAACCCAAGCACGAGCCTGACTAGCGTATGAAAAGAAAATCAATTAATTATTTTCCCGAAACACCTGCCCTGGTCGTCTTTTAATATTTACATAAAATATTCCACCAAAAAGACTTTCAGGTCCCCAATCTCCCGTTTTAAAGTTTTCTTTTAAATTCGAAAAGAATGTACATTGAAAATTTAAAATAAAGATTATCTTAACATCTTTGGACGAAACAAAAATATCAGTTTTGTAAACGCAAAATTGAAAATATATATTGCTCCAGCAATACAGAAGGGATAAACAATCTTCCACTTTTTTCGTGGCAAAACCACTAGGGTTTGCGTTAGCCTGAGTAAATAAAACAAAGTAAAAAGTCAAATTTACAGTATTTATGAATTATTTCGTTCAATGAGGAATTTTGCACAGTGATAGCTGAGTTGTTTTGGACTCTCGCTATGCATTTTCCTGAGCGAGCTTTCGCCTCCGACTGACCGAGGTACCGCGGGCGCACATCTGTTCTCACCTGCCTTTTGAGTACAAGTTGCTCCGAAAGAAAACACTGCGACACGAATTAATTAACCCTCACATACTTCTCGGAATTAAGATGCTTTGTAGCATCAATTATAAAATAGCATTCATTGTTTTGCTTATGGTGGAATTTCCTGGTGTTGGTAACTCCAAAAATAAATTACCAGTCTAAATATAATTTCAACAAATATTACAGACATAGAAACAAGGTGGAATATGACGAAAGTGGGTGAGTGCGTTCGACAAAAAATAAAGCTATTTATATTTAAAAATTATTCTCTTTACCCAAAGGCTTTTATGTTAAAAAGTTCAAATTGGGGATGCATTAAACTGTCTTACAGATTAATTGTCGCCGACATACATTGACGTGTCAACTAATTCTTCAAGGGCATTTTGTGTTTACCTACTTAAAATAAGAACTCTAAGTTGTAGTTGAAAGTATGATTCTGTGTAAATATGCATTGGAAAGTTGTATTAAACCAATGGTAGACATTTGGAAAGAGGACGGGATAACTCATTATATATGCTTTTTCTAAGAATAAATAAACCTTATCAGAATACAGAGGTTGAAATGTACCCAGACTTCAAGAAAATCTCAAGGTGTTTTCAGCGTTTTGCCGTATTTTAGTTTTCCTTATTTAACAGTTCCCCAAATCTTAACAACAACAAACATCGTACACAACTGTCGTCTAGTAAAATCCAATCTGCTGAAAAGTTAGCAAAGATAGTTAAAACCTGTTTGTTAAAAATATAGCAGTTACATTAATGTTGGGATGTGTCAACCAAAGCTATTTGTAGCCTATAAATAAACAAAATGAACTAAGTGCCGACAAATGACTATTCTACTGCTTGTAAAACGGCGTCCAAAGTGTTGGCGTCAAGAAGTGATTCTTTTATTTGGTGTCATCTGACAATTACTAGCTACAAGTGTAGTGCTAGGAAATCTGAAGGGTATAGTTCCTCGAAAACAACTGATTTGACGGCGAGAAGTTTTCTGGCAGACCATTTTTATTCAAGTTTTGCTAAACTTTCAACCGCAGTATATTTAGAATTATAACTTATAGTAAAAAGAAGATATCAGCAATATAAATAGACTATTGTTATTACGCATGTACAGTTCAAGTTCCTTTACGTTAGTTTATTAATGGTCAATAAATGAATAATAAATATTAAATGAAAAGCCTGGCAATTTCACGCACAAAGCTTCAGTTTACAGTCCAACGAAAGTATCTCACCATGAATAGACCTCTTCCATTACGAGTACGACGTTTTGATGCGACCAAATTCTTGACAGGAGTTAAACCATTGTCAAGTCAAAGTCAGTAGCCGTCAACCTGTTTACTACGAAAATTGCTGAAGATTTCGTATTAAACTTTATGAATTCAAAAGTAGAGATGTCGTATTCGTACTCGTTGTCAAATTTAAAGGTCTAATATCTTTGTGTGAGATGCTATCACAATCTTCGTTAGGGCGAACACTGTAGCAAAATCGCCCGCAAAATCGCCACAAAAACTAACAAACCATTTGACTAATATAATTCGACGAACTGTATGCATACGACTCAAGCTTGGAACCTACACACTAACAATTGACGTCAATTAAAACTAGAGCAGGTGCTGGAGTTGTAACGAATGGCTACACTGAACTTAGCCCAACTGGTCGTAAACTCCCTAGGATGGGTGAAGCTACAACAAAGACTGTTGTGTTGTCAATATATTCTTCTGTTCTTCCCTCTGTTATCTGCGACGGACATTGCCCCATGGCCCAGGGGGCAGGTAACCCAAAGCCAGCCAAAATAATAAATGGTTTTGATTGCAATATGGGTTTGATCAACAAAGGTTGATATGGTATGTTTTTCACCTGTTGGATATGGTCAGTATGTAGCTGACGTTTCGAGCGTTAGCCTTTCGTCGGAGCAGGAAGGACTAACGCTCGAATCGTCAGCTACACACTAAATCCCACAGGCGAAAAACATACCATATCAACCTTTGTTGATCAAACCCATATTCAGCTTACTTTCCCACGCAGAAGAAACAGGTTTTTTTTCAAAACCAGTCTTCCGGTTTTGATTAGAGACAAGCTATCTGATCAAATTATGAAGCGATATAACTGGCTTGCAAGAACAATACAAGACCGTCATCACAAAACGTATGCACAAATGGTCCAGTTCCACCTCAAAGCGCCGCTTCTGAATGTATGGCACTAGCCTCAGCAAACTGATCCGTTAAATAAAGTACGAACTGCGTGGCGAAAATCACGTTGTTGCCCCTCGATTTAAGACCAACTTTCGTGTATACTGATTAAGACAGAATATTGATCACTTGTTAATCCGGGCCATATTTGGACTAAAAGGTTATCAGTCATGTTTTACACGAAAGCTACATAAGAGCCTTAAAGGCCGGTTTCCACTTCGGCGAATTCGGCCGCGCGACCAAGCGATGGGCTATCAGGGCATGAGCAGCTCGAAATCCAAGCTTAAAGCGAGCGTTCACTGGCGAACGCGCGGTCAGTTCTGGAAGTTGAATTAAGTGCAACTTTTTCGCGACCAGAATGAGCGAAAACCAATCAGATTGCTTCATTTCAATGCCAGAGCATGCGACCGTACCGGTTCGCGCGACCAAATTCGCTGAAGTGGAAACCGGCCTTAACGGCTGCATGAACGAAAAAATGAATTGCTCATTTTTGCCAGTGTAGCAGATATATGAAGCAAATACATATTCACCCCTATAGAATGCGATGTAGCATGTGGCATTTGCCATATTGGGTGCAAACTTGTACATGTATTTGCATAATATTTGCCACATGCATTGGCAAACATGAGGAAATCAAGTTTTTTGTGCAGTGAACCTTTGTTGCGTAAGGCATATATCTTTCATTGTCCAAAGGCGTTTGCCTCAGTTGCAACTGTAACGATCTGTTTCTAACGTTCGCGTAAGGAGTTATTTTGCTTGCCTAATAAACCTGCAACTTAATTCCTCAGTTGCTGCAGAATGTTGCCTCCCGACCCCAATTTCAACGGACCACTGTCTCGGGCCGTGGGTGGGAGACTTCATCGCACATGCCAAGTGTCGCTTCAGAGTCCCTGTAAGTCTAAACGTCACTCAACCAGTTGTACTAAGCCCTGAATGGGAAGGAATATCATCTCCACTCACATAAAAACTTCTTCTTTTCCGCAAGAATGACAAATAACACAATCTCTGACAGCACGAGTCACGACTACCCGTTGTGTTGCGCGATGCCGGCGTCACGGAAAACACAATCGTGCATGCTATTGCGAGTTCAGTTAGTCTAAAACACGTTTGATAAGCATAGTACGGCCACGGCTCAGGATCGTCTAGTGAAGACATCACCACTTGGCTGACTTGATACAAGGCGAAGGTTTGCAGAACACAAACAGCGAAACACGTCACGGTGGTCAAAACAACAATGATGCGAACCTTTCGTATGCCTTTCGATTCTGGTTGATCAATTTTCGGCGCTGTTGCGGAATCCTTTGGCGTATATCTTGTCTGTAGCTCTCTGATCGAAGCTTGTGTTTGCTTGTTTTGTCGTATAAGTTTCCACCCACTGTAAGCAACTCTACCAGCTGAGCCACCAGCAACGATCATGAAGTAGACGATACACAGTATGTAAAGTACCTCGGTTTTCATCAAGAGAAAAGTAATCATATCCACAATGATAACGATACCAAAATGACACGTTATTATGACTGTTAAAAACTTCACGCTTCGCAGTTTGGAGTTGGCCACTTTTGAGCCGCTTGCTGCTTCGATAAATACAACATCAATGAACGCCAATCCCGCAGTCAGGCATGGGAAACCCAAAGCGAACAATGTCCTCGAGAGAAGAAGCGGGAATTCGCCTCCAAAGTGAGGCGGGTAGTCATACGGGCTTGTGAAGAAGTAGATCGCTCGCATCAAACCAAAAAAGGTCATAAGTGAGAGTACAGCGCAGGATAAGTTTCGCGATATCTTGTCGGTGAAGCGTAGAGCCCTTGCAAACGCATGGATAGAGTAAATTGCCAGCGCCAGGTTCAGTAAACCAAAGGATATCCAGTGGAACTCGTAAGCCCATCGCCATGTGGCTTTAGCTATCTCCCATTCCGGAGCCGGCTCGGCGTTTGGTCCTCTCTGGTATGGAACTTCACTTTTGTTCGGGTTCATAACCGTCTTCTTTCAGTGGTTACTATAAGTAATATAGGCCTCAGTCCTGTCTTTATCGATCGAGAAGTCCTTTCTGCATCGATTTGTGGCTGGAGAGTTCAACAAAAGAAGAATTAGTTGTTTGGTCATCGGACGAACGGCATGTAAGCCATGAATGCACCTTCGTTGCGAACTCTTAAAAGATTTCACTGCTAATACTAACACTAAGAACAAATGACGTTATTGTTAACATTTGAAATATAATATCAGTTTTAAAATGATCGTCTGTGACTGGATTGCAAACAAATAGGACTGGTTCATAGTGAGGGCGCAACCATGGCATTTTCACTACAAGTAGCGTGAACACGTGGGAATATATGTGTGGAATGTTTTTCTAAGCCAATCGGAGACGAGATCCTGACACTACAACCTTCGCAGTCTCTTTTCAATGAAATACGTAAAAATGTTCACGATGTTTGTAGTCACATGTGATAACAATTGACAGGGTGTCTTTCGTTTTCTAAATCAAAAGTATGAAAAAAGAACGTAACGAAGCAGCTTGCAACTGTATTTCAGCAGTCGATCTTTTTAGCAACCGAGAGTTCCTTGTCAGCTTGTGATTGTAAGTGGTAATCACTCTTACACTGTATGCGTGGAACTCTCTCCTCCGCAGAGGTTCCCCAAGCGAGAGCAACGAGTATATTGGAGGATTGGGAAAGAGAAACGCAAACGCGCAGGGATCTCTGGGAAGGCGGAAGGAAGCCAGGGAAACTCTCCCAAGATCCTCCGCGCGCCCTATTCTTGTTCTTTGTCTCTCTCGAAGCCTCAGCGGAAGAATGCGTGTGGTATGTTATAGTGTGAGTGAACAGTAGTGGGAGAAAAGTTCTGAAAATGTGAAAAAGGCTGTTTCAAAATAAATGAATCTTTTATCAGACAGACCGTGACACGTATGTAGCTGAACTCTATGGCTGATATCACAAATATATTCATAAGATTTTACGATTACCATTTTATATTTAATGATAACCATGCTTAACAATTCCGTTGCCTGAAGCAACTGATGACCAAAACTTTCGTTTTACTTGTCAACTCTAGTTCATCAAACAGTCACTTCTATTTTAAGGGTTGGGCTGATGCTTAAATTACCGGACTATTTACTTTGGCACTGCAGAGAATCTATTTCATGTCTTGAGATTATAACTTGAAGAGTCAAGAAACTGAACGGAAATCAAAAGGGAATTGTATGGCTCACGACAAACAAGCGTATCTTCCATCTTCCGAGTAAAATATAGCGATACTCTTATAGTGGGACCAAAGATTGGACTTTGCTCAGTACTTGCATTTCGGTGGAAGACTCAGCGAACTCAGCCCAAATTGTTCATTTTAATCTACTGTATCAACACTACGTGACAGGAAGGTTTAACAAATAAACAAATTACTTTTCTGCTAGTTAATCAGAATGCAGGCCCAAAATAATTCTAAATTCAACAGCAACAGCAGTTTCCGTGACAAATGGCGATCATGATATTGAACGAGGGTAATATTATAATTTCAAGGAAGCTCTACTAAGTTAGTCATGAATTTTATTATTCCACTTGAAAACATTGAGACCAATTTTCACTGTTCTGACAAACCACAACTTTGTTCAGTTTTTTTAATATTGTTAGCACTCAGGAATATTAGGCCTCAGGTTGAGTTGTTCTTGTGAAAAGGGAAAAGCGCAACTTGTACATGCGAGGCTGAGAAATGACTGACGAAACTGAACTGCGGTTTTCATGTTCTTGCTGTTGCGTCAGTATAGTGTACTCAACTGGAAAGCAAATAAAATTTCCTTCTTATTCGTTTTCACGAGACAGTGTGATTATAGTTACAGTTAGGTCTAAAATTATCACCACCTACTTGCTTAAAACGAGATTTTCCGCGGAGGTTTACGTGTAAGTGAAGATTCCACTTCCACCAAGGCCAGAATCCGACGGCGATGTAATTTACAGTAGCATTACGCTTTAGTTTGAAATGGAGTAAAATAGGGTATCAGTTTTTAAAGAAATAAAATTTTCCCCGAAAAAGGGAGAAGGGCTTTCGAGCAACTTTTTCCCACTAGCTTAGCACGTTAAGCTCTCGAGACTTTTCAAGTGAAAGTTTTCACCGTAAGCAAGCGGCTGCTTGGCGATGTCTTTTTCAAATGCTGTTATCTCAAAACAAATTTTATATGAAATACGGCTGCAAAAAGGTCCCAACTCAAACGAGTTTTGTTCTACGCCACGAAACTGTGCACAGCGATAGTACAATAGGTAAACTTGATAAAGGTCTCAGGAAAAATGGAAATTCGAATAATATTTTTATGGGCGCTTGACGGAGTTAAAACGCTGTGTCGGAAACAGCGCGCTAGTTGGCGCTCACAAGGACAGAGATGACTTTGCAAAAAAAACCCAAAAAAGCACGTACTCCATCAGTTAGACAGCTTCGCAAGCTATATTCTAAAATATAGGTCATTTATGGGCAACTGAAATAATATATAAGTTGTAACTGAAAACACTGCTCACACACATGTCCGATTACCATGGCTGTTCAAGTGCTTAACCGAGTACAGAATATAAACACAGCCTGCCATGTATTTGTACTTACAGTTTTTTCTTTTCTTCCTTCAAACGAGTTTCAGTTATCTGACAGGTTTCGTCGTGACTTTCCGTCTGGATTCTTCTAGCTCCTGGTCCGCAAAAGAACTAGACACAAGATAAATCGAGTTGTAAATTTGACAATCTATGGTCTGTTTAAAATTACCACACAAATATGGCTTCAAAAAGGAATGGTTGTGGTATTTCGCTATTTGCTGCTTCAACGCCCTCACTGTTCTGTCTCGTGATCATTTGCCACACACAGCTTTCACAAGTGGGCGCCAATCATCAATATTCGGTAATATCCAATGGATGTGTCATTAGCGAGATTAAGAAATTTGCATGAGCGTCAATTTGCTATAGCCCAGAACCAGAATGCTTTACGGATATTCTTTCTTATTCAAATATGACGATAGTAAGTGGGCAAAGTATTCTTGCAAATGTTCTCATAGTATCGCTTTCTGTGCAACAACTGCAATCTCCGGTATTAATGTACTTTATAATTAAGTTCATAGCTTCAACACGAACACAAAAATTCTTAACAAACTAACTAAAAGAAACTTTGCTTTGAACCAAACAACTTCAAAGTTTTAAAATTACTTTCCATAGTAGTTACAACTCAAGAAATAAGAGTTTTAATTGGCACAAACACGTAAAATGAACTTCACAACAAGAACTCTCTGACGCACATATTGGCACACCGAGAAATGTTAGGTAAGCAAATACTTGAAGTTAAACACAAGCATAAAAGTCGCAAATGCATTAAAACATGACAACTTACGTGTGTATTGATAAAGCACTCCGGCTATTTGTTAAATGTTTCTCGAATGTTGTAGTGATCGTTTGTCAAGAACCGTAACGTTTGGCAACGTATGAATAGCGCCTTCTAATTAGCAAGTCAAAACACCTTCCAATAACACCCCGCGGCACGGAAATACGCCTATTTTCCTTCGCAGGGGGCCAGTCCGGACATTCGGAGAGGGGGGGAGGCGGCGTTGCGATGGCGAACCACCGCAATAAAAGACGTGCCTTCAGCCAGGTCAGATACTGACAGAAGTGCTGATCATTCAACGACGGTTATTCTTAGGCCAATTCGAATTTTAGTAAAGAAACTAGTCGTTAGTCTCAAACTTCCTCTCAAATGAAACGAGACGAGGGGACTTTTCCTTTTATGATGGTCAGTAATGATATTTCTGTCTTTGATGGCATTTCCTGGGTAAAAATAAATATCAGTGGTTACGATAAACATTAACAAGAAATTGAAATTGCATAAATGTGTGATAATATCACAAAATTATATCGAAAGAATATATTTCAAAATAGAATCCATAAGTTAAATGAAAGTGTTTTCAAAACGTTCCGTGGTTATGCATGCAAGGATACTGTGGCTATTGCCTTAGCAATAGCCAATAGCGGTTTCAAGAAGTGGCGTTTTGGTTTTGGTAATGTTTCTATCAGAGGTAGTTTGGTTGGTCTTTCATCTTTAATTTCCGAATTGTGCACTGTCCAATTTTTCAAAGAGAGAGAGTTTACATTGTCATCGGGTGTGACTGGATATGTGTTCTCGTTTCGCAAGTGTTAGAATAGAAAGTCTTACAAGCACAATAATTGAGCTCGGGTGAAGAAGCAGGTTAACGGGCAAAGCAGTCCAGCTGTTCTGACGAAGGGCTGAAGTTCGAAACGTCAGCTAAACACCAAAACCCTCGGGCAAAAAACACCCCGTATTATTTACTGATCAAATTCAGAGATGGAAGTTGAAATGAGACTGCTGAGAGCGCTCCAAGGACTTAAAACATGTTAAAAAACAGATCCATTTCGTTCGTCTGTAGCCATCCTTCCTTAAATCCTCTATATTGAACAAATTTTAGAAGTTCTCTTTTACTTAAAGAGCAAATCTACTAGTTGCGTTGAAGCCGTCTCTAAAATCTTTAGTGTGGTTGGTTATTCTATAGTTTGACTGACAGGACGTGCAAGATTAATAACTCTTGTCTTTACAAATTGCTCAATTTATAGTACAGTACAATTGAATAATCTTATCAACAAGATGATTGTTTGTGCCAAACCCACTATTTCTTTTTAATTCAGGAGACACAAAATGTATTCTGCTTCTATTGAGCTATGACGTCATCCAGTCACCTGCAAATGAGTCAGCACTTTTAAATTGATTTAATTGATAAGACGAAACTCGGCCGGTTTCTTTGTTGTAAACAAGGTTACTAGTAGGGACAAATCGACTCGCACGTAAAACAAAACGAAATGCACGGTTGTGGTTTGTTTGAGCAGAAAAACAAATCAGTTTTGTACATCTTCCTTTAATTTACTGAAGATTGTTGAGCTTCACAGTCAGTTCTGGATGGTTGGCACTGAAGATTGGGGTTGATTCATTTCCAAGCCCCTCACAGCACCATCGAGGCGATTGGAACCTGGATCCTGCGACACACTGACTTGTTTCGAAACTGCCAGGGGAAAACTGTAGAGTGCCTATTTAATATCGACTTTTGAACACGTCGAGCTAGCGGAAAAAGGAAAAACGTATCTAGACAGTGAAGTGCCGGTGCGCGAAAATTGCGGCCCATTGTTGTCCCACCGACTAGTTTGAAAGTTCCAGTCTCTTTTAAAGAGAAAAATTGGGGACTATTTGTACAGAGCGGCAAAGGGGGGTACCAGATAACGAATCACGACTGTGTTTTGGACACTATAACGGATCACGGTTACAGCTTCATGGCTTAATCACGAATCACTGAGTCACGAGCAACTTGTTGGTCTCATAACGAATCATGGACTTAATTTTAAAGCAATAACGGATCACGGTAGAAAAGTTTTGTGCCCAAAATGGATCATGATAAAACCCTTTACCACCCTGTTTGTAGCATAGACAAATTCAGCCCCTAATTTAAGAAAATTTTAAATATAATTCCTTCAACCAGGAAAACGTAAACTGCCTCTCATAGGATGTAATGTTTATAAAGAAACCTACCTTTGATATTTCAAATAGAGAACGCTGGCAATTATATGATCACAAATGTTTGTCGAGTTGTTCGTCGCTCGCGACTTTATGACGGAATGAAGTTTGCCCCTCAGTGTTTGTCCTATATATATCATATACACGGAAGCTGAGCACTGTTCGTTTCAATAGCTCCAATTAAGGGCTGGTAGACCTACTGCACAAAAGCTGAAAACGTAAACACTCTTCGGAAGCCAACTGGTAGTCACTTTCCAAAACCGAAAGGTCAATCCAACAGCTCTATAAGGAAGTAGGCCTGGCAAATTGCGGAATGACTTCGATGTCCAACAATCGCGTGAAAACCATTTATACAGTGTTAGACTTAATAAACAAGTTTCAGTGTAAAGCTGACGCTTCGAGAGTTAACTCTCGGACGATCAAGCTATTTACTGTAACAAATTAACCCAAGGGGGGGGGGGGTGGAGTCAGTTGGACCC
>JAOBRH010486811.1:0-10089 GCA_027575125.1 Umimayanthus parasiticus | reverse complement strand
ATTATTATTATTATTATTACTATTATTATTATTATTATTATTATTATTATTATTATTATTATTATTATTATTATTATAATTATTATTATTTACACCGAGTATTTACGAATTTTTTAAGGGGGAGGGGGCGCTTATTCGAGGTGGGCGCTTATTCGCAAAAATACCGCAGTCAGTTCCATAATATGGTCAGCGGGTGCTTTCTTATGCCGCGCCCCTATGGAACTCCCCGCCAGACCCAGTATACGCCAGCCACAGAGAGTCATTGTCTACTTCTAAGACAAGCTTGAAGGCGCACTTGGTTAAGCAGTTTTATCATTAGAAGCGTTTAAATCGCTTACCTATTTTATCTGTTTGATTTATCACATAAATGTTTAGCATTTGGTATAGTGTATATAGTGCATATAGTGTACATCTTTTATCACTTGATATGGTTCATCTTTTCATTTTAACCAGTCAAATGTAATGTTATGTAAAGAGCCATTGAGCACATGGAAATAGGGCTACACCATTCAAGCTTGTCAGGGCAATAATCGACATGTTATATAATTACAGCATGTCACAATGCCGGACGATTGGGGATACTTTTAAAGATAAGATATATTGAAGAGATAAAATGTACACTCCCCAAACCAATAGAATTGTACGCTTTGCTTAAAGTTTATACAAAACCAATCTCGTTTCTGTCCTATTTGATTGCGATTTGTAGTCTCATGCAACATAACACTGAAAATCCCCTTTCGGGTATTCGTCAGACTAAAACTGTTCACAACCAGTGAGAGTGATGAGGGGAGAAGGGGGGTGGGGAGGGGTAGAAATATCCCATTTCACTAAGCTGGAATCTACAATTTGTGTAATCTACTCGCCCACTGTTGGGATTCAGCCGACAAAAGCCAGCTGCAGCCTTCATTTTGTAAATGATCATAAGTTTAGACGAAAAGGAGATCTTGCAAGAGTTTGCAAACAGTGCAATACCTCTCTTGCGATCACAGACAACCGCTCCCACGCCCTCCGTTTTCCCAATCTCTTAGAAAGTGAAAGATGATCAATACCAGAGTACTTAATACACTGACGTTTTGGTCTATATCGATACAAAAAGGATTAAAATGAAATAAATTGTAAATGAAAATTTGAAGAGGCTAGTGTCTGCGGAAGTAGTACATTGGATAAATATAAAACGTCCTTTTTACTTTAATACTGATTTGGTTCGCATGGGTGGGCAGTAATCGTCGGTTTCAGAACGTGCCATAATTCAGCGAAAATTCAAAAGATTGTCAATAGCTATAATTTTAGGTTTAAAAGCTTAAAAGCTGACGATGGAAGTCAAACAACAGACATAACGGGCATAAAAGCGAATTACCACCACTAAAGTAGCAACACAAAAGTTAAATGGGGTAAACATGGGAAAACATATTTAAACAGCAGTTTCAAACAATAGAAGAAAAAATGTATCCCGCTCTGTTCGTAGAGCACCCGATCTGCTACAAGATTCGCCGACTGCTCTTTTTAATATAGAAGTTAACTAGACTATGTTAAGCTGATTGGCAAAATAAGAAACCCATTTTGAGGAAAGAAAACGATACCACTTAATTCTACGAATGAGTGCAATTCGAAGAATCGTTTACTTGTCAGTACTTAAATTAAAATTAGATTGGAATATTTTTTGCCTTTTGGCTGTATCAACAAGAGAGGCGATGTTTTGCAGTTCTTCGCAGGCCTCCATCAATAAACGCTACTATTTACTATAGACTAAACTACACAGAGCGAAAATTAGCATCATATCTCGACTGGGGGTGTAACTTTAATTTCCACTCGCCACTAATGGCTTATACACGACAATCAGTAGCCAAGCCGTGTTTTTATAAAAACCCCTTAATTTCAATTGCAAATTCTAAGTAATTATGACTAATTCTCTGAGTGCGGCGGACGAAAATATCAGTTTTCCCCAACTTTGGCAGATAAAGACGTCATTAGGTTTCATTTATTTGCGTTTATTGTTTAGAACAAAAGAGTAACAGTGCTATTTATAAACAAGCCAATCGCGCGCCTTCTTGGCCGGTTGATGTTTAGAATATTGACCAATCAAGAGCTGTGATTGGTTCGCTCGTGACACCTAACTCTCAACCCTAAGGAACATGTACTGGTGGCAAAGTGGTCGTCACTAGAAACAGCGAAACAGCTGTGTGTGTCGAAGTGACGACTTACTGGAATAATTATCAGATTTTACCGCGGTTCTTACGGAGAAAGAATACAAATCTTTGAATTTACAACTGTTTAACTCATGTGGAGACTGGAGAAGGGATAGCTTGGCTGGGATGTCCGGATTTGAGGATGTGAAAGCAGGGGATCTGTTCGGAGCTGTAGATTTAGATGGGAGCGGGTACATCGACAGAAACGAGCTCGCGGCAGTCTGTGATTTGGACGCAGAAGACCTCGCTGAAGTGTTCGATAAGCTTGATGCAGATCACGACGGTCGAATAAGCATCGAGGAGTTCTCGGAGAACTTTAAAAAGTTCAAAAACGTTGTCAGTGGACTTAAAAGTGAGAGACGCAGACGTGCACAAAGTTTAGATGAAAGCTACGATGCACTAAAAACACGTCTTGGAAAAAACTTCTCTACATTATCGGGGTAAGTTTCAAGTCTACTACAAGAAGGAAAAGGGTAGAGTCATTGTCTGTTCACAAGCGCTAAAATTGTGTAACTTTTCAAGCCAGCTGTTACATGCTCCAACGAGTCTTTCTTTGCATTACATGATGCACTCAAAACACGGAGTTGAAAAGTCAAGCACTTTTATGGTTGCTCCGTGGAAGCGCCTAAAGAGCTGAGTTTTAATGATCTATCAAATTGAATTAAAATTCTTCATCGAGTTAATAGCTGGCGTTCACAGGCGGAAGGCAAAGGTATCGTGATACTAGTCGATAATTACTACGGCTTCCTCAGCCAAACCCCGGTACTCCCCATTTATTGGTTTTTAGAATGGAAAACAGGTAGTTTTCCACTTAAACCCGGTGACGCATTTTCCAGTAAGTGTAATCCCCTAAATTTAATGCCAAGTCTGGTGTTCAGTGATGCATAGCGCTCTCTTTTTTTACTCCTACTATTGCACTTTTGGGCCGGAAACAAAACCCGAAGTTTGCCAGACGCAATATGCGCCCAAAAATGAAGAAGCACAGCTCTTAACGGCCACCAGTTCGTTTTCGGGTTGAGATAAGGCTTCCGCGGCAGATTTAAAGATGCAGCAAACACGATAATTTAAGGATTTTCCTCCTCGATGTCGCGATGATCAACAAAATGTCGATTGCCTTTTAATTTTCGTACTAAAAGGTAGCATCGGAAGCAGTTGGAATCTAAAACACAATGCGACGTTTGTATTAAACAGCTCGGGGTTGTGTAAAGTTTGTCATATTGAAAACAAAACAAAGCAATAAGATTCGACCGTCAGCAAAAATAGGAGATAAGCACATGGAAACTGTGGGATTTTACTGAAATCTCATATTGGAAGTTAAAATCCGAGATTGTGTTTTTATCCTCTGCAGTTTTAAAGTCTTATTTCGAAAACAATAAAAGCTAATATGACAATCCGAATGAAACAACATAAAAGCTGTAATTTATATAACTTCCGCTCCAGTATTGTGTGTTTTGGGAAAAGTAAACGCAAGTTTGAGAATATATATACAAACTTCGTCAAACCTTACGTCTACTGATAACAAAAACAAAACAATATCTTTCAAATTAGTTTTATAAAACCACGACTTTAACATCTGAAGTGTTTTCCAAAATATCGTAAAAGGTAAAAAAAAAACATTTTTGTATATTGCGAAAGTTCCGTGTCATGAGTGCCATCCAATATTGCCCCATTTGGCAAAGTTTACGTTCAGATCTTTTTAATGTATGCAGATGTCCCACAAATTGGTATATTTCAGGACCTAGTATTGATAAGTTAAAAATGAAAATTCTCTGTGTAAATTATTGAAAAATTGCGGCGTTAAGTAGTTGTCAGGCTGACAAAAGACGACGATATCTTTTTCTGGAGCGAAATGTGAAATAACCACTATACTGACATACTTAGTTCTAATCGGCCCTAAGCGCTTGCATAATTCAACCAGACCACAGGACCACAAAGCAATCAATATTTGAATGCGCTGTGCAGTGTTAAAAGTGTTGATGATCATCGAACATTTCTTCTTCAAATACAAGAATAGTGTTAGCGACTGACGAAACTTTTTGATCGATTGACCGATTTACTGCTCTCTCTGAGCAAAAATATCTCCATATAGCCTTACAGGGCAGCTTGGAGAAGGGGCAGAATTTTTTTAAAAATCCCTTAATATCCAACCGCTTTTTTGTTTCAACTCCCACTGAATTCTATGGCTGCTTGTGCGTGTAGTCTGAATCGTAGTAACCAAATTTATACATTTTTTTTAAAAATCCAGATCTCCGAGAGAATGTAGAAAATTACAGCCAATTTCAAATGTCATTTTTTTACTAACTAAACCGCTTTTTAGCGTATTGCAAATCATATATCTATACCTAGAAGTAATATATGATATAGAGTAATGACTGCCTGCGTGTTTCTAGGATAACAAATCGCTTTAAAAAGAATGGCGTTAGGATACCAGTTTTTGAATGCAAATTGAATCAATCTGCCACACGGTGTTTTAGTTTCACTAAATGTCTCTCAAGTACACTATAAGATAAGTGGCGAGAGAATTATTGCTTATCTTAGAAAAAGAACCTCGTCTGTACCAAGGTCTCCACGAGATCTGATATAGCCCACAATAACCAAGCCCATTTGAGTTAAAATAAACTGAAATTGCTTTGATAGCCATCAGCTCGATGAATTTGCAAATATCCAAATCGTGCAAGACTGGCCGTAATTTCACATGCATCTGGCTGGCGGGGATGTTGTCGGCCACTTACCGCGCCATATGTTTTCAGATTTGAACAACCTCGATTCAGAAAAATGAGAAAATTCATAGTTCTCAAGGCCCGCTATCTGGCCACGGTTAAATACATCTTTGAACAAAGTGGTTCCTTGACACTCCTATAAACAAAATACTGACTCTGCCCTGGAAAATATATATTTCCGCCGCAAGTATTCACTGATGAAAGGGAATATACAAACGAGACTCACTGAGATCAGAAATGTAGCACATATTTACAGCGATTCACTGAAACGAAAATTCGAATATTTTAAAATTTAAATATAACACATTGACAACCAAAGTTATGGGTTTCCAATGAAAGGCCGTTTTAAAAAGCAAACAAAAGATTTCTATCATATTTATTGTTAACGGCTATTACAACGAAAAACTGCAAAGTCGTAGATTCGTATCAAATTAAAGAAAGAATATGATAGTAAATCACAAAATCAAATGTGAAAGCTCAGTTCAACTTAAGTTGGATGACATCTTTAAAACAAGTAGAACATGCAGATAAGCCTGGAACCAAATTAGAGCCAAAACTTGTAATTTGGGAGTTCTGCCAACATTTAAGGTCAAGTTTATCTATTTCTTTTAATGCTTTTGTTTCCTCGCGTTTTGACAATAACCCCACCCATTTCACTGTTTTCAATACACAATTGCAATCCAATTTGTGAGATGTGAAACATTCGTTGTCAAAAAAAAACTCGAACTGTTTGACTTTTTAATCGGTAATGAAAACCGTCATTGGATCAGCCTTAAGGGACTCTTATCTGAAGAATAGAAGTGCTTTAGTGTTGAAGTTTTTCGTAAAATCTTGTGATCCAGTTGCCGTGACAGGAGCACCATTTCAATAACTTTTACGTCTTTTCGAAAGTAAAAATAGACTTGTTTTAAGTTTTAGTGATTAAACTCTTGAGCCGGTTCAAAAAGAAACATAACACATCCATTAATTTTATATTATTTACCAAAAGAGGTGTTCAGAATTGTTGGAATTTGTAAAACATGGGTTTCTTAATTAATCATTGAAGTCGCGTACATGCCGCCTGTGCTCTTTTTTCGCATCTTTTTAAGAGCGAATGTGTTAGAATAATGTGTTTCACAGTTGCTCAGAACCATAATCTTCACTTGATGGATGTATGAAAATCACGGCCCAAGTCAAAACATGTTCATTCACCTTATGTCTAAATGTTAAAGAGTAGAAATGCTAGGCGTTAATTCTTTTTCAAAATATCCTCGATTTTGGAATTCGCGGACGGAAACCCATGGTCATATATAGCAGGTCCGCTTGCTTAGCAACTGTGTCTTCAGCGCACGTCACTTGCTTTATAGGATGTCCCAACTCTCCAACATGACTCGACGAGTCATTGCCCAAAACTTGAAGGACAAAGGCATTTAGTGCTAGTTCTTGTCTTTCTGCAGAGAGGCCCAAAGTCCAATCTCCTGAATAACTTGAAAATATCGTGCTATATCACATTTATTCGCTTTTCTAAGCATGTCGAAGAGCTTAAATGTTTGTTCCAGTGTTAATGTATATTGAAAAAGCCTTTTAGGGAAGCAAGGCTAAATGCTTTTATAAGTGGTTCTTAAGGCCGTCGCTTGTCTCCAGTTGCCGTATGGTCGGTTAAGCAGATCAGAGTTTGTGACTCCCCCTGGACAGAACACTAATCCATTTCAGGTTACCCTAGGGGAAGATTGTACTCATTTATACAACTGACGGTTGACCAGAACAAGTCGAGTAGAGTGCCTTGCTTAAGGGCACAACACAGTGGTCAGACCGGGCTTCGAACTCACGGCATTAAGATTAACCATAACGAGTGAACACGCTAACTAATCAACCACTTAGTTCAGTAAATGACAATGTTTAAAGAAGAAATATGAAAATTAAAACTCGTATTTGCTGCATGTTGAAGAAAAAAGGAGAAATAGTCCTTGATCTCAATTACACCCCAGCCGATAAGTAATCAAAGTTCGTTTTGATTAAATTCTAAATTGAATGGCTGACCAAGCGGCGCCGCGAGGTCGACAAACAGAACAGCCATTTATTTAGCCTTCACGTTTAAATAAAACCTTAAAATGAAATTGATAAATTACCAATTAATGGAGAGTTCTTTTTTCTAAATATTTAAACTGAAAAACTCCAACAGTCATGCATTGTATTTTTTAAAAGCTTCACGCCTAAATAAATATAATATTTTCGCTGGTTTTTGTACGAAGATTGCATTTTTTCTTAGGCTATACTGAGTTTCCTGGCTGTTCAGTTACGAACCAAACACGCCTCTTGCTGGGCACTTTTAATTGCTCAGCTCAAGGAAAAAATGTCATATATGACCACTGTTTGTTCATATTCCTTTTTTTCCATTAAATCGCACTGGGGGTTCTTTCTTTTTACAACTTCATTTATATGCATTAGTCGCAGAACAAATTTTGGAATTGTAGTTTTTCGCGATTTTTAAGAAAAAATCAGATCCTGGCTGACCTGAAAGCGACCACTGAATGAGATATCACTGGAAGACTAATTTTTTTTTAAAAAAACTGGTATTTCTGCTTTGGCGAGTAAGCTATAAAGGGGCTTTGATCAACAAAGGTTGATATGGTCGGTATCAGTTTTTCGCCCAATAGGTTTGGTGTATATAGTGAGATATCAATTTGATCTTACCAAATACTCGATGCTGTCTGTAATACCGAAATCTTAATTATATTTTTCTTGAACGCAACTGAGCCCAATGACTATGCGGTAGTCATCGCCGGTAATTGGGCGGCCGGAAAACTAAATTTAAGCAAGGTAAATCCATGTTGCCTGAGGGAAAGACGAGTTTAACAAGAAAGAAACTCAGCGATTGAAGTCAGCACTTTTTATTGCAGTTCAGTTTTATTCCGGCGTAATCCGTCATTTTAATTTCTCTCTCGCTGAATTAGCAGAAGGCAAAAGTTTCTATGTCTGAAAACAATAAAAACAGTTCGTTAATTTCCGCCTATAGATTTTAGTCATAATGAAAAGAAACAAAGGGAACAGAAATTGTGTTGGCCATTCAAACAAAAAACAGAACACTTGTCATTATTAAAACATACTTCAAACGTATTATAGAAGGAATTAATTTGACTGCAATGCATGGCTTCCAATTGAAAGTTTCCACGTATGCTAGTTTTGCTGAAGACCAAGGTATTGCTTGCAGAAAATGTCCTGCAAAAGTCATCTGAGTTTACACTCCTTTTTCATAACAGCGTCTAATTATAGGCTGAGGCTGAATGTTCTCAAAAAATTTGAGGATTTTAGCCTCCGAATGTTCTCACCCGTAAAAGGTTTCAAATATAATTGCTAATATCGGGTGTACATTAGTTATTTTCCATTCACACAAACCAACCGGAAGTACAAACAAACGGGAAGCATCAATACGCTTTATTATAAATCACCACTATCATTGCCGGCAAGAAAGCAACACGATAACAAATAAAAATTAATAAAAATTAATAAGTTGTACACATGCAACACCATAGGTGATGTTGCACCGACGAATATTAGCAGAGAAGCGAAGTATTTCCATGACTTTTGTGCAGTGTCCGAAATAAAAGTTTTTCGCTATTCCTCAGCCTCAGGATGTTCTTAGCATGTTCTTAAATTTTGGGAATTTTTTAGACTCACGTTCTTATAAAAAAACGTTCTTTTTTTTAAAAAAAAGCGTGTATATGTATTGTCGGCTAAAACTTCGTCTGAGTAATCTGCGCCCCTCAACTTCCTCTTTGACGGTCATTTCAGTGTCACACTTTTACTATTACTATTTCTAGACGTAGACGCAACCTGCAGTGGAGGCTACGTAAAAATACGAATGTCACATAAACAATACAATACCGGTATATCTCATCGGTCGGATAAGTCTAAAAATTCTCCGCCCAATACTTGCGTTCTCAGCTTGTTTCTACTCGGAAGACGAGCTAAGTTCGCCCACGTATTTCTTTTCACATATTGCCTAATTGACCAGTTCTCCAAAAAGAGATTGAAGTCATTGAAAATTCTGATAAGTAATGGACTCCAGTTAGTTTCAAACTGCTCAACTAAGCGGTTTTCAACAGTTCAGTTAAAGGAAAGGATGTTATCGATCCAGTAAAATGATCTGCTATAAGACGATGGCGGCAGTTTTCTTCAGTGGGCAGTAAAAAGGTTCTAAACATATCTTCAACCCACTTGAATCTGCCTATTTATCACCGAATATGACAGAATAAATCATCAACTGGAAACTTTTAAAAAAGAATACAGAATAACGTCAAAATATAGTTTTCTTTTAAAACCTTACCTAGACACGTTGTTTGAGGCACATTGTTTCCTTAACTTTGAGAAGAAAGTCAAAGCGCCATTTTATTGAACTATCTAACGACTTCTTTGCATCTTCTTGTTCAATCGTTCTGTAAATTTATCGCTTGTGTATTAGTGTTGTATATGTCTTTATATTTATACTTGTAAGAATTTTAATTTAGCTGGGCTTTACTACAGTGCACCTGAATACACACTGGTTTACTGACAATTATATACTCAGGGCATTGTAGATACTTTTTAAAAAAAAGACTTCTTTTGGAAATGCGGTGCATCTTCCAAAAAATTAGATATTGATACCATCAATTTATTTTTACTTATGACGAATAAAACAAAGTTAGAAACAGTAAATAATACAGTACTACATTTTACCGCAATCAGAATGTTTTTACCACAGAAGTGCTATCTTCCTTGTGGTCTAGATATATTGAAGTCTGAGCAAAATAATAACAGGTCTGGTTGATTATTTAATCAGATGTATTAAAACAGCTGTTATCAATGGGCGCTCTGCACCATGTCAAAGTCAACGGAAGTAATGTCAGAACTATTCTCACAAGATCTTAGACTTGTTTAAAGTTGTTTATTAAATGAACATATTGGAGATAGCAGCAAGTCGGTGGGTCTCCATGATCCCAAAATCATTTATTTTATATTTCCAAACGCTCACCTGATTAAAAATCCATTAGAGACATAGTAATTGTAGCACGTTCTTTTTAAATAAGTCAAAAGAACGGGTACAAAAGATGTTTCAGTTGCAAGTGAGTGCATACAACACCTCTTACGTTATTACAGGAAATTAAAAAAGCATTTAATTAACGCGGTTTTTGAAAAATCGCGTTAATTAAAACACCTTAAGCGTT
>JAOBRH010486589.1:0-10090 GCA_027575125.1 Umimayanthus parasiticus | reverse complement strand
CAACCAACTAACCAACCAACCAACCAACTAACCAACCAACCAACCAACTAACCAACCAACCAACCAACTAACCAACCGACCAACCAACTAACCAACCAACCAACCAACCAACCAACCAACCAACCAACTAACCAACCAACCAACCAACCAACCAACCAACCAACTAACCAACCAACCAACCAACTAACCAACCAACCAACCAACCAACCAACCAACTAACCAAGTGGAGCACTGTAAAACACCACTGAACTTATATGATACTTGCTAAAACGTAAGATGCAAAATGTTGTATAGGTTTTGGTTTAAAATGTATTACTAAAATCAAACGTTTTGACTCTAACCCTGAAGGTGATTTTTGAATTGAAAACGTTCGGTTCTACTGAAACAAGTTAACTCCAAGCCTATAAACGTTTTGCACTGTTAAATTTGATTCTCCCAAATATTTGTTACTCCTCCGTACTAGTGTTGCTCTTATTAACGAATAGTGTTTCTCAAAACTGAGAGCTGGGCGACGATTTTGTCCATTTAAAATAAGAACGAAACTTCTTCTACGCGAAGAGCTCTTTAGAGTGCATGAAAATTTTTTCCCCCGAATTTGTATCTGTCTGTTTTATTTCTGGCGGTTGCTTTTTTCTTTAGTGTTTTGGTCAGAAAAAAAAATGACCTGATTGGGAAAAAGCCAAAGGTTAAAGAAATACTTATTTATAAATTTTAGCGTTGAGCGTGTGAACGGACAGTGATACAATCAATAGAATATAGGCTTCTCTATTTGAAGTGTTACGTTTGAAAAGTATTTGTAGTTATTATCTTAACGTCACGAGTTCTTTTTTAGGTATTGCTCAAATAAATTGCCTTTATACAAACCACACGTAGCGACAACAATGGAAATAAAATTGGTTTCATTGTTATATTGTTTGTCTTGTTGAAGAGGTGTGGCGTTTATCAGTGGTTCGATCGCAAGGACTGTTTGGATACGGAAACGGACCAGCTGGCAGATATTGGACTCTGAAAAGGAGGTTTTAATATACTTTTTGAATAATTTGTGCCACAGGTTTTACTTTGAATTGCGGCATCGTTCAGCCAAAGCTCGGCTGAAATTAGTGTGAAATGACGCTTCTTTTGGAAGGACAGGAACCGAAAGACTTTGGTAACCGATTAATGACAAAAGCAAGAAATGGTTATTAAAACTTTAATGTTTATTAACTGGCAAAATTAAAATGGCTCTGTTTGTCTTCTGAAATTATGAGGCAACTAAAATTATCTCAGAAAAGTCGCAATTACATCCTCAAGTAGGTCACTCTTGTCTGTTTTCTTTGTTAATCATAAAGATGTTGATTTTATTCTTTTATAAAAGTTCTCGCGCTTTGTCGTGTGCAGGTGGTGCTAAAACGCAATTTTTCGTGCCCTAATTTTATATGAAGCAGAATAAAAAACATCCACCTCGGTGCAGGCTGCTCAATAGAAGAGTTGTGAATCAGGATATCACTACCGACATCCTCAAATATGACAAATTAGAAGGCAAACTCTTTAATGAGTAGTTAAACATACGCAGATGGAGCTGCGCAAAGTTTCCCCCGAAAACAACAGATTGAGTACTTTCCGAAAATCGTCGAGCTATTTCCGTGCACAAAGAATTCAGCAATATCATAAACTGATCGAATGGCCGGACAAGAATATAACTACATGTATTTTCCAGTAGAAAGCATTGATATCGATTTAATTTAAGTCAAATTTAAAAAACCCCAACCTTTACAAAAGCGTGAACCGCTTGAAAACGTCGTCAGTTGTCAAAATTTTTCTGTTCACACGACAGCATAAGAAGAAAACACAAGTTTTTCCCTTCAGAAACAGTATTTTGAGTTTGTGTGCAATAGGAAAAACAAACAGGTCTCTCTAGTCTCTGGTATCGAATCACCGAATCAGTTCAAAGGATAGGATTTGAATGGCTTCAGGCATTTATGTGTCTTTAACTTAATGAGCACGCCTCACTGAGCCTGCTTCACACACGGAATCTTTCAAAGTAGTGCATATACAAATGTATTATGCAATTGCGTCTTAAATGAGCTTTGTTCTTCAGTGCAGATACACTGACCTATATACACGATGTCTTCTCAGTTTGCGTTGTTTTTCTGGTTGCACTAAACCGTCAAACCTTCGAGTAACATAAACAGTTTTGATTTGACAATTTTAAAGACGAGTCTTTAAAATAAGTACCCATTCTATCTGGTGGCCCAACGAAGAGCAATACAAAAGTTTTTTTTTAGCAAAACTATTCAAATTAAAATTAATGTTGAATCAGTTGGTTTTATTATACAATCTTTTTTTTTATATAAGAAGCTATTTTAATAGAACTTTGTGGCTGGAAAAAACCACAATTTAAGAACACGCTAAGAACATACCTCAGGCTGAGACTAAAGAAAAAGTGCTCATTTCTCTAAACTTTGGGAATGGGACGGAGAACCGCTAGTGAGTATGGCGAGAAGGCAGAGTAATTTCGCATTTGATTTCAGTAAACCCGCGCTGGCAGTGTATTTGGGTAGATATGTGAACTGAGTCAGATGTTTGGTGCAGCCTTTGACTGTACTTATACAGAAAACACTTCCAAAAACTATAAAGAACAGTTTTAAGAATACTCGAGGGAGAGATTCTGAACGGAAAGGCTAGGAGCCTTCGGCTTCAGCCCACAAAACAAGAGTGCACAGTTGTGAATATTAAAGCTGCTTAATTGGCGATAAATTCAAAATATGGGATTGGGCTTTTGAGGTCGTAACCATTACTAAATTAGTCTTAAAAATTATCATTTACCGGCCTGCCGAGCAGTGTTTTTAGCGGAAGAAGCAGTCTGCCGACAAACTTTCAATGGTTTGGTTCAACTTTTCACGTTCGCTTTGCTGTTTCAATAGTTTCAAGATTTACCAATGTTTCATTCATTCGGGTTTTCCGTGCTAGGCGGTTGAACCTAATAAAGACCAAAAATTTGATTTTCTGTGTTGTGGTCAGGTAATGGAGGACTTGTGACGACACGAGGGCATTGAATAAGAGCACACTTGCAACAGTTTTGGAGAACAGCTTCATTTCAATGGACGGTCAATGTGTGAAGAAACGTATACATGCAACTCACTCAGCCTTCATAGAAATAAATATTAACTGCATAGTTACTATAAACACATTTATATGCTAAAAGTCTCAATACTTTTGACAATAAAAAGTCAGTAAAAGTATGATTTCGTGAAAGTGTTAAATATTTCACGGTAGATTAAAAACTATATTTAAGACGTGTTTGGAGTTTAGCCTTAGAAACATCTCGGGAAGGAGAGCTAGAGTCTCATAGAGTTCGGTGGGGGTATTCCACAGTCAGGGCAAGAGCTATCGCCGTAAATTAGATTAATAGCTCAGAGGACTCGAACTGATGTACACGCGTCAAAGTGCTAAAGTAAGACCAAACTGTACAGCCTCTAACTCGGCATAAGTGATTACTGTTAATTGTAATAGACGACAAAGGCGAAAATTAACAAATAAGCTTAATCTCTCACAGCCTCGCGGAACACCCCCGCGTTTTATGCCGGCGACCGACCGCTCCTGGGCGCTGGAGGGTGAATCAGTACTAGTATGTTTATAAATTTAATTGGAACAGGTCCAGTCTAGAATTCCAGTATGTGCAAAAATATCGAGACCTATACAGCCACACTTTCTTCTTAGACAATACTGAAACAGTTAGAATTCTTAGAGCAGATTCTGCAAAAGAGCCGAAGCCAAGTTACTCGAAGTTACAAATCTTTCAGGTAGACGCGGCGCTACTACAATGCTGCTATTATACTGCTCAACTGAACTGCCATGAAAATTGGATGTCTCGCAAATAGTCTGAATTTTTATGGCGTTTTATTGCGAAGTAAATCCATTTTTGTATTACGCGTCAGCGGGACTAATTAAACTAATGCGAAGCCCTCAAACTTGATTGCGAGGCGCTCTTCTTTTCTATTTTAGAATAAACGAAAAATATATAAAAAGCGCGGCAATTTTGACGCCAAATGTTTTATCCTTCGACAACAATCATTTCTACTTTCTCCGGATAGAAATACTAACTTTTTATTACTTTCCTCGCGGCCCAAAACGGAAACACAAGAGGAAAGGCTGTTGCCGACTGGCAAGGCGAGCAAGACACATTCAATATGACTGCAAAACTAATTTCCGAGCTTTATAAATAAGAACATGTTAAAGAACTATTATTATATAATTTGGTACACTTTTAACTCGAGTTTTTGAAAAAAAGAATTTCCGTTTTAGTTTATTATCTGCCGCTCCCAAGAGGCAGGGAAGACAATGCGCAAGAGAAGCTGAGTCTTCATAACTTTTATTATTTACAACGTAGGAAAAGCAGTAGAATTTTACGTACAGTATTTCCCCGCTATCTCAAACTCTCTGGGAAAACAAAAAAAATTATCGACATAACGGGATTTTAGATAACCCAGAGTAAATTTCTGATAAAGTGGAAAGAAAAACGGGCTTCAGTTCAAGATAGCAAGAGACTACAGTAATCCAGAAAGAGCTATCGGCTTATCTATAGAGTTAAAAAGCTATCTACAGCTAAAAAAGGACCAATACTGATAAATTTAGGATGGATTCAGACGTTTTTCAATCACAACCACTTATAGAACTCTGTACAGCTTCAGTAGAGCTAAAAATAAGACAGCAAGATCGTTAGCGGTTGAATTCCGAATTACATCTTCCCGAGATAATCCAAGTTACTTTACCAATGAAGATAATCAAACGGCAAAGTAATCTGGTCTATCGCCGTTTTGTCAACACATTATACTGAAAGATACAGATGATGGGTCGTAGTATATGTGAAAATGCCTCTCCGTTTTACTTTTAGCCCCTCCCCATCCCCCAAAAGTTTAAAATGTTTCTTTGCTCTGTTGCTGCGTAAAACGATGAAACATTGTCCCTTTTTTTGGTGTGGTGTCAAACTCAAAAAAGGTTTTTTAATAGCAACAAGAATATCCAAAATTTTAGGTTTTTAAATCTGCAAAATCAAAGTTCCCAAGCGTCGGCAATATTAGTTAGAGAAGACTAAACAGAACAATTCTGTCAGAAATATTGACTAAGTTGCCAGCCATAAAGTCGGTAAGAAATTTTATGAAGTTTTACCGATTACTTGATGTTTTGTTTTTCTAGATATTTCCTATGGGACTTACTGGAAGATCAAAGGTATGGCCGTCAATTAGCCTAGCGAATGGAACACGAAAAAAAAAACTAATGCACAGTTTTTTTTATTTGCATCACTTCCGCAGACAGCAAGAAAAGGCTAGGCCTTCAAACAGTTCAGCACTTGCTTGTGATACATAATTATATTTCTGGTAAAGAATGTCTCCTCCCGAGAAAGGATTAAACATCGCCTACATCTATACTGAAAACGTGGTGGTAGTTACGAGGCTATAGAAAGCGATAGTTAACCTGTAATGGGTCTCGCTTCCTGAATAATAAGTATATTTCAAGTGGCTATATAAAATAGTCAACACGTTGCAACAGAATCGATAAGTCAACAATTTTAAATCATCATAAATATCTTTAATATGAAACTCTAAAAGCAATGTACTCGCTCAACCTTAGGAAGTGGCAAGACAAGAAATAAAAATGTGATGAAAACTTTGTGATTGACATTTGAGAAAAGGTTTTGTCAAAAGCGCTCTACTTCATTGCCGCGGGCGAGCACCAGGTCTATTTGACCTTCCTGTGTTCTATTCTTAAAAGTAAACATCAACAGCCGGTCGAAAATCATTTGATGTTATCACATGCATCCCCGATCCATTAAAAACTCATTGAAGCCACTCTGCTCCGGGCAAAATCCATAAAACCGCAATTTTAATGTAGAAACGAACACAACATTTTGCTCGAACTAAGAAATAACGGCTCGTTTCATTGTTGCCGCATCCCAGAGCGCTCCAGCCAATCTCAATTCCCCGTCTTGGCAAATATAATATGATTTGCGAAATCAAAAATAGAAATATCGCAAATTTTTAGCTTTGAATATGTGCTGATATTCATTTTTATCTCAGTCTTGAAAATGAAAACCGCGTACTTGCCTTTGTCATAATATGTTCTAATTCTTGAACTATATATTTACATTTATTATGCAACTCTTGAAGAGAAATTTTGGTTGTGTTACTTTAAAAAGCTTATCTTAAAACTTAATAGTTCAGGTATTTTTCACAATTTCATAGTGTAAAGGTTTGACATAATACTTTCTAAAAGAAAAACTGATTTGCGAGCGTTAAAAAAACCACAAAGAAGAATGTTAGATTCAACAGTCCGTGGACCACGAAGTATTGGGATGACAGAAAAACAACAAACGTCAAACGCAGAAAATGTACGTACAAGAACAAGCGGAGAAAAAACAATGCTGTGAATGTGACAAATACTTTCACTAAATGAAGCTTTGTAAGCGATATTTAAACATTCAACAGAGAGCGCTCCTCTTGTAAACACATTACATAATAATATTTATATATCTCAAACATAAACTATCCTTGATTTTCCTAAGTGTTAAAGCGTATTCTTTCCTAAACCTTTTCATGCTGGAGTTTTTTCTTCCAAACTTTAAGTGACGACAGCAACAAAGTTTCTTCGCCAACGCCGCCATAAAGCTCGGGAGAACTATGCTGTTTGACTTTCTTGTATATTTACTACGAACATAGTACAACTTCTTTTTTAGAGTCTCTTTCTCTGGCTAAGTCTCGCCATTTTTGACAATGGCCTGATTCCTGTGTTGAGCTTGTAGATTATTATCATGACACTTCAACAGTTCGCTTAGGTATGCTTGAAACGCGTTTAGGGCCGCATTCATCGCCGGCGACCCAAAGCCATGTGTTACCAACCCAAAATGGTTTAAACTTCGCAGGGTGCTTTCTGGCAAGGTACTATTTGGAAGTCTTGTCTTGGGATAGGGGTCTTGAGCGAGTATATCTTGTAGTTCTTTGGTAATTTGCCTGTGAATTAGCAAAAGTTCAATATTTGTGAATCAGATCAAAAGTTACTGCGGCTAAAAAATCAACAGAAACAAACTAATCAGGGCATGAGCTAATACTGTTGATTAATATCATGGATCTGCCATAAAGCACAAAAATGAATTAAAGCTTGTTTTGTGTCTTTAGTTTGAATCTACTTTCTTAGATCATAAGTTTAGTTTGGCCACTATTTTGTCCTATCAGAGCCTAGACGTTTCTTTATATAATTCATTTAAGAATAAAATAAAACCGTAAAAAATGCTAAGCTAAAGCCTTTATTGAAGTGCTCACTTCTCCAGCAACAACAAGTAGAAAATCATGAATATTTAATGAATGAAAAATAAACTAATCCTGTCTTGTGGGAGATGTTTCCAAAACAACACCAATGCACAATACATGTTTTCATCTTGCACTCCGATGTGGCTTTTGTTTTCTTGTCGATCTTCTCAAAGGCTATTGTACAGATACAGTGAAGGGACCTCGTCACTTGGCGATCTTCTCAAAGGCTATTGTACAGATACAGTGAAGGGACCTCATCACTTTCTTAGTAAATGCGAGGATTATCGACTCTTACAAAAAAATTCAGATAATTGCCTTTTTGTTGTTTATCTTGTTTACAAACTTTGTGTTAGCTGCCCTTGAAAGGTTTGACTGTTTCCATGATTTTACCAGTAAAGGGCACTCAGAAACAAATGCACGGTGGTTTAAAACGAAGCCAAAGACCCATTTTCCCCTTTTAGTACGATCAACACTTTACATCACAGAATCTTTCAACGGTTTGAGCTATCATTAATGTGTAAATGAAAATATGCTGGTGTCCGTTTCTCCATTCTGTAAATAATTCTTTCAAGGTGCCGCTAAGGTCAGACTCTGCGTTGAGACAAGAATTAAAAAAAATTCCATGTGCGCTTACAATTCCTTTCGCATTAATTCTCGCGCTATTAAACTTTATCAACATAAAGCTAAAATGTTTGTAAGAAGTCCAAAATAGTTAACGGAGACTTGATTACTAAGTACGCAAACAAATTTATGGCGATCGAACCGTAATGTTTTGTCTTTTTTGAATTCATGCACACGTGTCAGAACAATAACAATTAGTTGTGCGAGTCTGCGCAAAAAAATATATAACCCGCTGTTGCTAAAGAAGCTGGAGTAGAAAGCCTTCGAATTTTCAACATAGATACAACGAAGAAGTTAAAAGTTTTGACTTACTTTGCTGCCAAAAGAGCATTCTTTCTGGACGGTTGCTCGGCCGGGTCGGGGTGTTGCCTTGCCTGGTACTCGGCGAGTTGACTTGCCGGAAACTCCGACTCACACACGTAATCATAGTCAGCTGCTAGGTGAGCGGCCTCGCCTGAACGGGTCACGGATAAAACGGGATATTAATAATGTTGCAGCTCTGTCCTTTATTTCAAACGCTGGAGTGATTAAACTACTCAAAATTTGACAAATTAACTCAAACAAAATAAAGTTTTTCTACTGCCATAATCTCGTGAGTACTTTTGAAAAACTTAAGCGAGGTTTGACCTTGGTTAAATGTGGGCCCCCTTAATGCAACACATATGCTCGGAGGTTACAAACTGCTCAATTTCTCACGCAACTCTGAAAAGGGACCTTACAAAGGTCGTACTGATTACCGCAAAATTCCATAAAATTGTATTAAAATGTTATTACGAAAGTCGTAAGACTACTGAAGAAGAAAACTACTTTGGTGTTGTACAAGTTAAAAGTCGAGAATACTGATGTCTCATCGCAAAACGAGCAATTCTCATGTGCACACCGTACCAACTGCTCTTCAGTTCTCCTTCCTTCATTTTGATTCTTTTTATTCCAAGTGTAGCAATTGTCTCGCAAACTTGACGTTCGTCTGTTTAAGGGCTTCAGAGTATATTCTGTTTTGATGATACACAGCTGTGATCATGAGTCCGACGTTGCTAAACTCGGGAAAAAGCGGGTTAAAAATGGCCGGCGGTGCGCCTGGGCATGTCGCCGTTTTATATTGTATTTACTCCATTTCTTATTCAAATTTGAGTCCTTGCCAAAATCTGTTCTTAAGGATGAATACAATTAAAACTTCCTTGAATTTGCCAACTTGTGCTGCGGTAGTTGCTGGTGCTCCAACCTTGATGATATGTTTAGCTAACTCTCTGGGGCCTCTAGTGTAGGTTGCCAGGATGTTAGTTCGGTCTTGGAAACGTGAACTGGTCTGTACGAACAACGGTAGGTTATCGACATAATAACAAAATCAATTATAACTTCTTACCAAACAACAAAATTAACACCTTTGGAACAAGAACTTCGATCAAACAAAAGAGACATTCCAGCACTGCAATGTACCGTTTCCGTGCGCATGTAATAGTTTGCTTCAGAAACTACGTGGCAAGTCTGTTCGGTATTTCGAACTACAGGAGGCAAACTGCGTGCTGTTGTGAAGTCCTGCAAATGTTTCGCATTCATGAGAATAGAAATATTTTATGTGGTGGAACTAAAATTCAATTGGAAATCATAATACACGTAGTCGATGCAGAGTGAGCCAGTGGCAACTATAGTAAATATAGGGCAGCAGCTCATCTTGACTGGTGTCTTTGCACAACCGACAGAAAGCAACAGTGTCTGTTACAATTTCAGGGATATTAAACAAAGCCAAAATTGAAGATTTCATTTCACAAAACCCAAATCTGTAAAACAGAAAAATGTACTGCATTATTTGAGGTCGTTCATAGCAGTCTAGAAAGCGAGATGTTTTTGTTTTAACTGAACCAGCAGGTGAGCGAGTCAACACAAGCGATTGTGTGAAAAAATGATTTTGGTTTCGAACTCTTGCCCAAAAACAATGCAAGGTCAAACACAGAGGGGTACAAGCGATGAACAGTATTGAAAACTATTAAACCAGCTTTTCCTGTGTTTCCATAACACACTCTCAGGAAACGAGTTATCGCAGCATGCAATCGTGCAACGATACAAGTTTGCGCGTAGTGCGTTGTAAGCAATACTTCCTCATTTAGATCTCAAGACTTTAAAAAAGAATGAATTTTGTTGCGAAAATAAAAGTACCCGAATTAATGAATGAGTGGATTGTAATGTTT
>JAOBRH010486367.1:0-10091 GCA_027575125.1 Umimayanthus parasiticus | reverse complement strand
CTCAGTGTCGGTGACCAGCGTTAGATATTTACCTCGCCGCTCCGCGGCTCGATAAATATCCACCGCTAGTCACCTCCCCTTCGGGAGATAACTGTCAAATATCTACGTTGCATTCACGGTGTTATTAAACAAATGAGTGTTAAATAATCCTGAATTATCTTCCCAGATCCGATACCAGAAATCGACCTTGGTTTTGCGATCAGTTCCTCGGCATTAGACGCTGAAAGAACTTTCACCAGGATGAAAGATGCTGTGAAGGCTGTTGTTGGCAAATATGGCATGTCAAAGATCAGATATGGCCTCATTGTGTTTGGAACAACTCCTATAACAAGCAAAAACTTTGGCGAGAACTTTCCAACATCAGAAGACATGAAAAACTATTTAAATCTTGTTCGTCGTCCGAGTGGTAAACCGGATCTTGTCATGGCATTGGATGAAGCTAAACGACTTTTCCACCGGGCCACCAATCGTCCCAACGCACGCAAGGTTCTCGCTGTAATTATGGATGATAAGTCAGTCAACAAACCGGAGGACTTAAAGCGGGCTTCCAAGGAACTGGACGATAAACAGATTCAAGTGGTGTCAATTGCTGTTGGTAAAGACGCGGATCCTAAGGAAATGGAACACATCTCAAGTCACAAGGAACACATAGTGGAGGTTAAGAAAGATGAAAAACCTAAGACGCTGGCTGAGAAGATAATGGACAAGGTTATGAAAGGTAAGTCAGTCAACGTCGTGTTTAACTTAAACCATATATAATAATATTGTTATTGCACGAGTCTACCAGCGGCATGAAAGAGACTTTACAAGACAGTAAACGGGCCGCCCAAAAACAAAACCGTCGCTTAAGGCCCATGCAAATGGTGCAACAAGTCACAACAATGTTGCTTGTTGTTGGGGGTTTTTGGCCAACAATGTTGCGTCCGTTTGCATGGGCCTAAAAATTTGACCGGTTTCAAACTGCACGCAAGAAGTGCCAACAAGTGCCAACATTGTTGTGGTTCCATGCAAACGGACGCAACGCGTTGGGCCCAACAATGTTATGTGTTGTTGGCCAACAATGTTGCGTCCGTTTGCATGGGCCTTTATACTTTGCCGACTACCGCCACATAATTACAGACATTGTCTAAACGTAATTACCGCCGAACTGACCCAAAATGACTCTAGTTAGATTAGAAATATTTTGATGATGAGGCGATGAAAACCTCAAGAACTTCAGCATTAAAGAAGTAAATCAAAAAGCAGTTCATCGCTTAGTATTAATTCACATCTTGGCCCTAGCTTATATTTCCTTGTGCGTTCTTAGGTTTTGTGGACGATGTTCTTTTTGTAGGTAATTGCAATAGTTGTACCAACTTGTGAATAATGTAGCATTTTGACCTTTTCTGTTAACCACAGTCATTACAATAGAAGCCGTCTGTCTGGATTAGCCCCTATGGATATTACAGGTGGCCTAATTGCAATCTCAGGAGTGCTAAAAAGAGGGTGTTGTTGTTAATTCCCACAGACATTTCTAAAGTACAGGAAATGGATATTGGGTTTGCCATTGGTGCCCGTGCCACTAAAGCAACCGAAAATTTCCGGCAAATGAAGGATATTGTTAAGGCGATTATTGCCAAATATGGTCGAACCAAGATCCGTTACAGTATCATTGTTGTCAGTGATGAGCCAGTGGTGAAGATCTCTTTTGGTGATTCCTTTCCAAGTGACGAAGATCTAAAGAGACGACTCGACATGTTACCAGCTCCAAGTGGTAAGGGAGCCTTTATTATTGCTCCTACTAAAGCTTTTAAGCAATAACTTACATTAAAATTATATAAATAATATAAAATGTACATAGATATACTAAAGAATGCTATAGAACCTATGCATAAATTGCGGTAATTCAAATATTATTTTGTCAACATTCAAAATAGCCCTATTAGCCTCATTTCGGGTAACATATTATTTTGAAAGTTTAACTCAGGAACGAGGCTAGTTGCGCTAATTTCAATGTGGACAAAAGATTATTCAAATTGCCGCCATTTATGCATAGGGTCTATATGTTATATATATAGAGAGAGCAAGGTAAAATACTACTTCGGGCATTGTTTTCATACTAATCCTCGAAACAAAGGCCACATAAATTTGACAGTTAGGTTAATACCCTTGAGGAACAGGAAATGATCGAAAGAGAAGACTTGTTTGTTTAAATCAGGTTTCAATTTTGAAGTACAGATGGCCTCCAAAGTTCTTCTATAAATATAAAAATATATTCAATAAAGACAAACTTATTGACTGTAGAAATCTACATGTACTTTAAATCTAGAATTTTAAATTGAGAATTAAGAACGCATTGCGGAACCAGAAGGTCCCGGGTTAAATCCCGGCCTGGTCGCGGTTGAACTTTGGGGACTTTGTTTTGCCACACCATCCGCGGACAGGGACGTTAAGCCGTTGGTCTAGTCTCTCAACCTTTACTGAGGGACTTCAAAGATCCCACACACTTGTCGATAGCAATAGGCTAATTCAAGTGTTGTAGACTGTTAAAGAGGGCTACAAGTTTAGGTATATACTCCATGGCAAAATGCCATCAATGCACCCTCAATAAAAACCAGTCCTATTGGTTTGATATTTTATAGACGATCATTAAATATTTCGAGGGTTGGGGTGGGGTTACAATCTTTTTATTATTAGCATTATCATTATTAGTTTTTAGTGTTAGTATTAGCAGTGTTTATAAGAGTTTATAACGAAGGTGCATTCATGGCATTTTGTCATTTATCAGTTTCTAAACTGTCACGTGTCACCCTCGGTAAATAATATGTTTATTATTATTACTATATTTCGGTTTTTTCCCTTATAAGTAGAAAGTGAAATGTTTGTACTTGACACCAACAAACATTACTGCATATGAAGGTCTAGAAGACACCAACCAAATTCAGAAACTAAAAAATATATACGAAAGAAAATGGTTTAAAATACCAGGTTTACCTATCTCGCCTTTGTTCTTCCACTGATATCGGTCAATTGTTTAAAGCTGGTTCATACATGTGAAATAAGCACAAGCACAAGCACAAGGAATTTAAATAACAAAAGAAAAGACAAAGGAACGCTGCTCGAGCTGGTTTCATTTCATCGCACATTTGGTATTGTTTTTGTCTTTTCCTTTGTTATTTGAATTTCCTGTCCTTGTTCATGTTTTTACTTCACAAGTGTAAACTAGGTTTTCATTGTTTGTTCGAAATAAGTTACACTCTTCATATTTTTGCTGTAGTAGTTGGATTTTGAGGCGCCATTTTGGAAACTTGGTCAATGTCTGTCTCCTGCTACTTCACACGCATGCGCAGTCGTTATAGAAGTAGCGGTAGTAGTAACTTTATTAAAGTGTCGTTGCTTCTAGCAAGGTTGACCTCGCTAATCGAGGACACCTAGAACTATATTCAAGTCAATTGGAGGTATAAATCAGAACAAACACCTAGAACTATATTCAAGTCAATTTGGACTACAAATCTGACTTCTTGATTTTTTAGGTGGTGCTGCACTAGACAAGACACTCGCTAAAGCCAAGGAACTGTTCGACGCCAATGCCCGTCCAACTGCAAAGAGAGTTTTTGTTATAATAATGGACAAGAGATCGGACAGTGATTCTGAGAAAGTGCAGAATAAAGCAAAACCGCTGGAGGACGATGGCGTATTGGTGATCCCGGTAGCACTTGGAAACGAGGCTGATCAACAGGAACTACTGAAAACAATATCGGACAAGGACAATTTAATTGTACCAGGCAAAAACGATGTGCCTAAGAGCATTGCTGAAAAGATAATGAAAAAAGCAACGGAAGGTTAGTTGATTTGCTGGGTCATTTGTTTTCAACAATTTTGTGTGCACAAAAACGTATATTATGTCTACCATATCAACGGGATAAATGTTACAGTATCAAGGAGAAAAAGAAGTTGCTCACTGCTTAATATATGTATCTGCACCATATTGGTGTTGAACCCACTTGTTTTGCTTGTGGAAAGGAAAAAGTTTACTGCACAAAATAAATTTCACATGCAAAGGATATCGATGAATATTTGTTCCTGTCGTATTTTCTACTATTGGTTGTACATGACACATTTTATTACCACCAAATCTAATTACTTTTAAATTAAAGTCTTTAACGTCATGTACTAGCTTCAGTTATCCAACCTTGTAACATTTATTATATATGTAAATATGAGTTTTGCGGAGAAATAAAGTGTTGCTGTTTTCCCATTGTCAATTTGACAAAACACTAGCTTCTAGAACCGATCCCCTAACACATTACTCAAAAACATGCTATTACATCTATCAGTTATGTTAACAGTGTAGTGCTGATTTACTTCATTTTCCTTACTCATACAGCTCTGGTCATACCGGAAGTTAACCTCATGTTTGCAGCAAGCGCTGCATCAGCTACTGCTGACACAATCTTTAACAAGTTCAAGGACATGCTCAAGATCGTTATCGACAAGTATGGTACAGGAAAAGTCAGGTATGCTGTGTTACCCTTTGGGAGCCAGGTAATCACTGCAATCTCTTTCAGCAAGGATCCTCCATCCCAAGAGGATCTTAAGCGGCTCGTTGATGGAATCGTGCTTCAAGATGGAGATGCAGATGTGAAGAACGCTCTGGAAAAGGCGAAGGATTTATTTGGTTCAGCTCCGAAACGACCCAGTGCCAAGAACGTGTTGATCGTTTTGACTGATAAGAAGTCGGTAAATGGTCTTGAGCTTTTGAAACAGGCTGCCAAGCCACTCGAAAAGGATGCGATTAAGGTTGTCCCTGTTGCCCTTGGCAACAAAGCAAACACGAAGGAGATGGAGATTATTACAACCAACAAAGGATACTTGGTCGAATCTCCGTTGGAAGACACACCAGACGAACTGGCTGAAAAGATCATGGGCAACGTGATTAGAGGTACATCACTCTCTACATTTTGTAATCTTTTTTTTTTTTATCTTAACCAGAACTAGTTATCTCATAGTTAATACTGAAACCACCTGGTTGCACCTGGTTGGGAAACTCAGCAGATTCCAAAGATAGTGAACAAAGCTGCTTTGTTTTATAAACACTGGAAGACTAGTTTTGAATAAAAGCTGTTTTTCTCTGCGTTGGCGAGTAAGCTGAACATGGATATGATGTTTAGCTGACGTTTCGAGCGTTAGCCCTTCGTCGGAGCAGACTGCTAAACACCATATCCCACAGGTGACAAACATACCATATCAACTTTTGTTAATCAAACCTACATTCAGCGTACTCACCCACGCAGAAAAACAGTTTTTTTCAAAACTAGTCTTCCAGTAAGCTGAACATGGGTTTGATCAACAAGGGTTGATATGGAATGTTTTCCGCCTGTGAGGTTTGGTGTATAACTGACGTTACGAGTTAGCCCTTGTCGGAGCAGACAAAGTATGTTTGCAAGTGTACAGTATGGTTTGTGTTGCTTTGTTGTATGATGGATAAGCCATGACCGTGCCAGCTGTTTTGAGCCCACTTGTTTCTACTGGTTCTTTTACATTTCAATATCTTTTGTGTTTTGGGCGAGGTCAAGGCCAACGAACAAACGAATTAGAGAAATAATATATAACAAAGAAACTAGCGAGTTTCAAAGCCAGTCTCGCGTTAGCAATCATGTTTATCAGATGGGATGAAAAGGCTAAGAACAATACCAAACTTTTACAGTTTACAGCATGGTTGCAAAATATTTTCATTGCTTGGCAAAAGACGTTTCAAAAAAAAAAAAAGAAACTTTTGCATTTCGAATAAATTAAGCGAAATTATTGAAGGCAGAAACGTGTCTTTGGTATGCATTCTGAAGCGAATTCGGAGTTCATCAGAGGGATTAATAATTAGGTAAGGTAATTTAGTCCCCAATACTCTAATACTTGACGATTATGTTTGGTTTCTTATCTTATTAAATTATTTTGATTGCTATATTTCAAATAAAAATGGAAGGAACCAGCTTCGGAAAGCAGCTGTTTTGGTTGGAACAAACGGCCTTTTAAAAATAGGCAATTGTTACATTATTGTTTTTATTATTGCTATTGTTGTTGTTGTTATTGTTGTTGTTATTATTATCATTATCATTATTAATTTTATTATACCCTGCTACATTATTATTGCAGATCTACCTTCGGTGCCAGAGACTGATATCGGATTTGCAATCAGCGCTAACGCGGCGGACTCTTCAACATCGTTCAAGAAAATGAAAGACACGATCAACTCTGTGATAGAAAAGTACGGTCAAGCCAGAATCCGTTACAGTGTTATTGTGTTCGGTTCCTCTCCATCTGTAAAAGTCAGTTTTAGCGACTTACATCCCAGTGACTTAGGACTGATGTCATTTGTGGCGGCGTTGCCACGAAGTCGAGGTTCTAACTTGGCGAAGACTCTTGAAGAAGTCAAGAACTTGTTCGAGCGCAATGCACGGCCTGGTGCCAACAAAGTACTCGTTGTAATGACGGATAAACAGTCTGATAACTCTAAGAAAGACCTCGACAAGGCTGCTAAGGCGCTAGAAGAGGCTAGCGTCACGGTTATCGCAGTTGCATTAGGAGATGAAGCGAACACGGTGGAACTGGAGAATATGACGCCAGACAGCAGGGACTTTATTAATCAACCCATTGATGTGGATCCCGAAAACCTGGTTCAGCAAATTATGGACAAGGTGTTGAAAGGTTTGTAAAATGACTCATTTGTATCAAGAGACTTCTAAGCTTATAATATTTTCAAATAAAATATAAAAACACTTCCACATTTTTATGAACATTTATTGGACCAAGTAAAGGGATGATACTTTAACATACACTGACATAGTATCAGTACAATTTCGTCGAAATATTATCTCATTGTTTTTATTGTCATTTACTATATAAAGTGCTAATTGACCATGCTGGAATTGGTGCTCTATAAATTTGCTATGATAACGATCGTGATTATTTATTACCTAATATTTCAAGGAAGTGTAGTTAAAATAAGGGGTAGCCAGTAAGGTTAGGACTCTGCCATACTCATTCCTTTTGTATTGAGTGATTGTGCAACGAGGCGGGGGATATCCATTGCTTGTCTAGTTTTCACTTCCATAAAGGGCAAAACGAGGTGTAAGTTTTAAGGAGAGTCTCTGTAATAAAACTCATTTATATACACCTTGAAGACCCTTGGAGCGTTAATTTACAATCGAGACGATTTAATGGATTTTTCGTCATTTTTTGTCTTATATATATCTTTATTTAACTACAAATAGAAGATATTTACAGATCTAGAACAGTTGTTTGTACTTAGTAATGCCAGAAGAATATATACATATATAGAAAAAGAAGTGGTAGAGTTGTTCAGTATTCGGAAATATCTTACTTCATGTGAGTAATATCAAAGGAACAATACTGGTACTGTTTGTAAGAATTTTATACCTATTCGTATGTTTTCTATTTTATTGTATAATATTTTGTAAGTTAAGTTACATTAGACATGCACAATCAAATGTTTATCGTAATCTACTCAAGCGCCATGAGAAATTGGTTACTATCATTGTTGATTCCCTAAAGAAATTGTAAACAACTGTTACTCAGAAAGACAAACATCAGAATATATTAAATATTTAACGACCTTTAAAGTTTGCAAAAGAAGGAGGTTTACCACAATTTTCAAAATTTCTCAATTTCTGTATTTAATTTGGATTCTGTGTCTGCCCAACAGAGAGAAAAAGACTTCCTGAAGTTGACCTTGGATTTGTCATCAGTGCTCGTGCCTCCAACGCAGGTGACAATTTTAACAAGATGAAAAACATCATTAAGGAAATAGACAAAGAATATGGTCATTACAAAATCCGTTACAGCATCATAGTCTTTGGGGATCCTCCTTCTGTTAAAGTCCAGTTCAATGAAAAATTTTCCACAGATTTTGGCCTGGACAGGTTGTTAGACACATTGAGACCACCACCCGGTGGGGCAGCCCTTGACAAGGCTCTCGACGAGGCAAGGAAACAGTTTGAGTCCCACGCACGGCCGAACGCAAAGAAAGTTTTAGTTGTCATGATTGACAGGAAATCTACAAGTAGCCCGGTTGATGTAAAATTGAAAGCGAAACCTTTTGAGCACACCGGAGTCCATGTCATTGCTATTTCAGTAGGAAACGAAACTGATCCGAAAGAACTCGGCGAGATAACTCCAAGTAAGAGAAATCTAATCATTGCCAACAAAACTGACACACCAAAACGCCTGTCCGAGGAAATTATTGATAAGGTTCTGGAAGGTGAGTAATTTGTACTAAGCTAAAGTATCGCTTTCCGTAGGGTGTTACATGCCGCTATTGCAGAAAACGATATTATCTTTAAATATCAATACCCCTCGAATAAACGCGGGAGAGGGGAAGGGTGATTTTTCCGACCTAAATTCCTAAATCTGAAGGGCTGAAGATCGCCTAGAGAGTGAAACTGCAGTTACTTTTCCGAAGCTTTTAACTTTTCTCTTTTTTGTCATTTAGCATAATTTTAACTTTTACATGTCTACGTTCCTATTTATTGAGCACTTTTACGGATCTAGTGAACACTATAGCTATCATTTTACATACAGACATACATAGGGAGAGGCATACTACATACAAACAGATAAACAGACAGAAAAACCTGCAGACAAACAAAAATACATTCACAGGTTAAAAAACGGTTTTTCACACCGACAGAAACATCACCTATTCCTGAGCTTGATCTTGGATTTGCCATTAGTGCCACATCGTCAGATGGTGATGCCATCTTTATGAGGATGAAAGAGGTGCTAAAGAAAATCATTGACAAATACGGTGTGGTCCGTGTCAGACATGCGGTTATAGTGTTTGGAACGACGCCCAAGACTGCAGTCAGCTTTGGAGACGTTTCAGATCCCGAGTCTTTGAAACGGCTCTTGACTATTATTCCTCGCCAGCGGGGTGATGTTGATCTTTCGAAAGCTTTGGAAGAGGCAAGAAGGCTGTTTCAAACGGCATCCAAACGTCCCAATGCTAGAAAGGTTCTGGTTGTGATAATGGACAGTGGATCGGTTAGCAGTCCAGGAGATATCGGTAAAGTTGCCAAACGTCTTGAAGAAGACGAAATAACCGTTGTGCCAGTTGCTGTCGGGCAGAAAGCTGATCCAAGAGAACTTGGGAAGACCACAACAAACAACGAATATCTTGTCAAAACGCCAAAGGACGAAAACCCCGCAACACTGGCAGAAACAATTATAGACAAAAGTCTAAAAGGTACTATTCTTTTTGTATATTTGTTTATTTGTTTTTCTTTAGCACTTAAAGTCAACTTTTCCATGGCTTCCACAATAGTGACAGAAAATAATTAGTTATTTTTTGAGGTGTTAGCGAATCAGGAGGCACTCATATTAGCATTATGCTCGTTAATAAAGCGTTCTTCGAACATTCGTGTACATCACAATCAATATTTAAGAGTAAGGCTGTTTACCGGAAACGTCTTTTAAAAGCAATCTTTTCAATTAAGTCAGTGGCAAACTCTTTTAAACGTTAGAATAATAATCTACTAACATTACATAAATCGTAAAAAAATTTCATTAGAGTTAACCATTAACCATTGTTTTGTTGTCCATTTCCTGTAAACTATTAAGGTTCAACAATATTTAACTCATTGAACAAAGAAATTACGGAAAGCCTTTCATATGCTTCATAATCTACAAAACTTAGTTTAAATTTGATTTTACAACTATACAACTCAAATGGCAACATGCCCCACATTTAACAATTATTCCCCGAAGTGGAGGTGAGGTGGAGAATATTACTTCGTTGAATTTGGCGCCAAAACCGTTAACTCACTAGCATAAAGGCAGCCCCATTTTAGAAAGGTGTCCGTTGGCATTGGGCAAGATTGGGCAAGCCGTCCAAGAACAAGAGAGACAATTTAATCCCCCGTATTTTGTTCATGAGTTTGGAAGACAAAAGAACTAATTTATTCCCCCGCATTTTATTCATGAGTTTGGAAGACAAACGAACTTATTTATTCCGCCGCATTTTATTCATGAGTTTTGAAGAGAAAAGAGATAATTTATTCCCCCGCATTTTAGTCAGGTGCTATGACGTCATTCCCGCG
>JAOBRH010486145.1:0-10092 GCA_027575125.1 Umimayanthus parasiticus | reverse complement strand
GGGTAGGGGAGTGGAAGAATGACTCCTGAGCAATTTTTTTTGCTGCTATAATAGGTCTGCAAAAAATATTTTCTGGGCGTGTGCCGTGCAATTTTTTTATAGTAATTTTTCTGGCTAAGCCGCTGACAGATTAATCGACTGCCTGGTTGTCTGTCAACTCATTACAAATAGCGCATCGGTACTGCGTGGGGACTTTCTTTTCAAGTGTCCAATCATCAGTTGCGTTCAGGGTATTTACTATTTTGTTGTTTCTGCGTAAATTTAAAGTCATGGACTTGGTTACGTATATTGCCGTGCTTTGCAAATTTTTTTTTTTCACAATGTTACGTGTACAATTTTTTTTTTAATGCCCTTTTGAAGTTCTGCAATTTTTTTTTACAAATTCCCCCCCCCCTCCCCACAAGATCAACTAGTCCATCCCTTAATATACTTTTCCCCACAATTATCAAAATTATCGACAGCCAATCAATTGACTGTTGTACTTTATTGGAGTCTCCGCTCAATCTCAAACAATCGACAAACAATGCCTGGCTGTGATTTAACCTTGATAAAATGGGTTTCTATAGGAAACGGTGTTTACCCACAAGAATGGACAATCTATTTGTTGGGGAATGAAGGAATTATTTTAATTGGATAAAAGATAATTAATACTTTTGCAATTTGTTTCTTTTGTCTAACGTTCGGATGCAAGTACATCTATTCGTTTATTATTTTTGTAGTTAACAGATTTGTATGCACTTTTTGGGCCAGTGCGACTCCACGCTTACCAGACCTCGAGTCTCTTGGTTCTGCAGAAATTCTATAATAAAACGATAAGCTTTAATATTACTGATTCCAAACAGCACAATGATATCTTCAATCATCATAGCCAAATGTTTATCAAAAACTATTGCAGAATGCTGTGATGTTTACAGGAAGATGTGAGGCAATGTTTAATAGTGAGCTCTTGCATCCCAGGGTAGTGGTATTTAAAGGATACAACATGAAAACAGAACAGAAAACAGTTAGACAAAACAGAATACAGCTTATTACTCCCTCTGCTCTGATGAAATTTCTCATTTGTTTGACATCGATAACATACGGATACCGAGGAGGAAGGATAAAGATAAGGTATTTAAAACACGATAACGCTTTGAATCTTCAGATTTATGCTCCAGAAAATAGCAACTATATATAACCGCATGTTTGAGCTGTAGCTCCAGCTGGTAACTTGTCTGAACTCAAACGATTAACACCGACTCTTAAACACTGAAATGTGTTTCAGTCTGAATGTCTTCGTACATTCCCGTAACTTACTTTTCGTCTCTCGTTCATAGCAAATAAGTATATTTTCTTACTCCAGTTATTTGCAGTTGAGGTTTTATAGAACAAGTTGTTAGATGTAAACTTTTTGAATAATAATTTTGAGTGCGCAAGTCCTCTCAAGCACGAATATATCTCGGGGCTTTTTACTGACTTAGTTTTACTTCTTTTTAAATATATATTTTTAAAAGAAACTAGATCGGTTGACTATTAACATCAAGAGAAAGTAAGAACAATACTCACTTGGAGGCCAGAGCCGGCATTTTGATGTTTCAGAAAATTGTTTCAACAATCTTCTGATCGGAAATCCGTTAGAATATTTATCTTTTAGTCCTAAAGGCTTTCTTGGGAAATGATAAAAATGTTGGTTACTTTTAAGTCTTTCAGTGGCAGGTAAACTTTCACGAGATATTTTGATTATTTTGATGCTTCCTTTGCTACAGCCGCTTAAACAGGCTTTAATAGCGCCGTAAATCCATATTTGTAGATGTGTTGAGATGAAGTCAAACATAGACAAATTTTCATGACAGAGAAGTCACCTGTCTCATCTTGTTTAGGTTCTGCATTAATTCTAATTTTATGAGGAAGGCATCAAGCTGGGCCTGATATATACTTAAAATGACTGTTATTGGCGTTATAGCCAAAATAACGATTCATTCTATGAAATAAAGTGACCACAATTTCCGGGACTGTTCACATTTATCCGATTTGAATGAATGCGTACTGAGAAAAAAAATAAAACACAGGGAAATTAAAGTTCGAAGAAGCCTTTGTCACACTTCTAGAGGCATCGGATTCATTTCACATAAAAATTGCGCAAACGTTTCGATTCAATATCTTGTTCAAGTAATTATCATATTTTCTAATGTAGCGCCAACGTTTTTAAAGATCTTGTCCAATTAAAAATTCCCTCCCCCGAACTTGTAGTTTAATGTGTTTTTAATCTGTTGGGCCAATTCAAATGTTAATTAAAATATCGTGCCAATATTAGATAGCTGAATGTTTTAGACTTGGCAAAGCTACTGAAGTTTAATTAAAAATCCATATTTAGCCTGTTGGAAAAAGGCAAAAAAAAATCTCCGTATTTAAACAAGTCCGCTTCAACCAAGATACTACGCCAGGCTAAGTAGCGACATATTTGCAATGGTTTGTAAATAAACATCCACGATTTGTGTTAGTAATTCTGATAGCATCAACTCTACGAGGTGAGTTTTCATATGTAACCTTTAGTTATCCATTCTTTCCAGACAACCGTTCTAGCTTCAATTGCTTGTGTAATTTCGTGTCAAGGGCTAGTCTAGACTCAACTACATGTACCGTTTTCCACATATTTTGATGGGAACGTTTCGCAACGCTTACTTTTTTATTCTTGAGTTGAAACACTGTTTACCTATCAAGCTTATTGACATAGTGGTAGTCAAGTGCTTATTATACCCATTTGAATCGCTTACTTTGTTTCCATAAAGCAATTTTAGCCGTCGGCATTCGTCTGCAAATCCTCTAAACTAACATCACGCTCAAAATCAGTTAAGCAAGTATAGTACACTGATATAGTTTCCAAACAAACACAAGACTTGACTTTTGGCGCCCGGTAATATTCAATAGCTTTTTATTTTATCGGTCTTTCTGGGCTTCCCGCACAGCTAAAGCCGATGAAGTTCACGGAATAATTAAGAGTACGCGATGTTGGAATTCAATTTTTCGCATATAGTGGTTTTAAAATGCTTAAAATTTGTGTTGGCAGTTCACCGTGTAACGGCGTGCAAGGAGGAGTTACCGTTTTAGAAGCATTGAAACTGCTGTCGAAAAAACAAAAATATACGTTTATAAGTGGCTGTGGTTAATTCTTGGTTGTTATTTTGTGGTTTCGGTCCCGTATTTGTTGGCTCATTAAACTGTTAGAAGCGACCACCAACAGGAGAGTTATGTTACTTCGATTAAACGAAAGACGAAAAGTCATGTAAAACTGCAAGGATTGATTCGCATTCAACGCTATGAATCAGATGAACATCGTTTTTCTCATTTATGCTGAAATATACATATTTGACAACACACAATTCAAAACTATGTACACGTTGGCCGTAAGTATGAACAAAGATTAGCATCTACAAGAAAAATAAGAACATATTTTCATTTTAGCTATTATAAATGGAACTGTATACGTGTTTATCATCAAGTACCGTTAATTGCTTCTGTTCGTAATAACGCCTCTTCTTCGACATAGTTTTTTTTATGCCACCTTATGCAAACTGAAAACATTGTTTTTTACCTTTTGACTTGAATAGCGACTCATTATTCCAGTCAACAATATCATTAAGTTTAATAACATACAGGTAAGAATATTTTTGCGAAGTCATTTTGCAAAATGATGTATTGAATAAACTAAAGCTTTCTTTACTGCATGCATGGTCGTGACGCAAAACTATAGTTGCTTTATATCCCTTAATCGCCATGTTTTTCAATGTCAGCTACTATAGTGTTTACTGAAAGACAAGGCATTACAGATCATCAATTTGCGGTCATTTATCTTTCTTTAGTCCAAATATGCCAAACGAACTGAACAAAAGCTGATTCAGTAGCATGTTAAATGCAACAAATGTGAATTGTGAAGTGTGGGACAGTCCCAGCTGCTAAAGTATATGAAGGGGTGTCGCAATATCTTTTGGATAGACTTCACTGAGTAATCCAACAGAATTAACGTCTTGAAAGCGCTGTTTATGACTGATGCTTGTACGAGGGCATATGTTAGACATCAGGTGTGTATATTTGGAACAAAACTGCTATGGAATAGTAACTTTCTCACTATATTTTTGCATACGGTTTTTCAACTAAATAATGTCGGGACCGACATCAATTTTCACTAAGTTTTAACTGGAACCGAAACAAAACGTTAAACCGGCCGTGAGTCAAGGAAAATGGAGTAAACAGCAAGAAAAATAGCAACTCATATTCAGTTTCTTAGTCAGTTTTTATTCGAACCGACTTTATATATAAATGATAAACTCTCAACAATTACAATCTAGCATTTGGCAAAAGCGTAAAACAGGAGTCTTTTATTAATATGAATATCTTTATCAACCCAAAACAAGTTTTCAAAGCTTGTTTCCTACTGACCTGAAACATTACAAGACCACTATTCTTCTCACTCAACGATGTGGTGATGCAATGAATCGGTTGTGTCTAGTGGATAATGACTGCTCGATCTATAAAGCTTAGAAATACTACACTGTTACAATTGTGGTTGTTTGTTGAGTAGGGCTGAACCATGAAAACATTTCTCAAACGTTTCTCTCTGTAAACATGAAAAAAAAACGTTCAAAATACTACACTTGATCCATCAAAAACCTAGAGATTTTTATTTTCTAAATCAATATTCAAACAGGAATATCTAATAGTTAGCATAGCTAGTTTAAATTGAGTTCCGATCAAATTAAATTATTGGAGAAAGCTCAGTAAAAAGACCACAACACCACGACTACCCTACTCTTTCCGACAAGTGCGTGGATTCTTTAAAGTCCCCCGATAGAACGTCGACAGACTAGACCAACGGCTTAACGTCCCTGTCCGCGGACGGTGTGGCGAAAGGGAGTCGCCCAAAGTTCAACCCTCGACGAGGCCGGGGATTGAACCCGGGACCTTCTGGTTGGCAGTCAGAGATCTTACCAACTGCGCTAATTTTGGGCTCTACACGCTTTTATTTTTATAAGAACCAGTAGATTTTGGCCGAGCCTCATTGTTCTTAAGTTTCTGCACGATTTGAGCCTCAACGTTTCTTAGCTTCTTCTTAATTTTTGTAGAAATAATGATTATACCATGACGACAACATTATTTTAGGGGACCGCAGTGCTTACGGCAAGCCTACTGTAATATTGTATAATCTGGATTCACTGCAAATTGAGGAGTTTTATTGTTGAACATTGTTATAAATTTAATTTAATTTATACAGCATAGGTTTATTGTTACCGCATATACACTTCGGCACTCGATTCTTCTCTGCTCACTAAGTGTTTCTAACTGAAGAAAGACCTGCATTGAAACGACGAATTGACGTGATATGTTGTTTTTTTAATAAAAGAAATTGCAGTTACATTTGCATCTGAAGCCGAGCCTCAACTGTTCTTACCTTATTCTTAATTTTTGGGCAAATTTTGAACCTCGTTCTTATAAAATTGTTCTTATAAAAAAAAAATGCGTGTATTTCTGGATCTCAACTGATTAACACTTAAACAATAACGCTTTTTAGAGAAACAAAAATATTTATAAGGTGGGGTGGGGGAGGGGGTAAATGGATTATCCTTGATTTTCGACATGGTTACAGATGAAAGCAGATCATTTGGCATAAAAACAGCTTTGACCTTGCTAATTGCTCTCAATGACAACAATATAGTTTTAATTAAGATCTGCTGCTATGACAAAAGTCGCTGGACAACATATTTTTTTAGATGGCAAACTTGCTGCGCATTTTATTGAAATAAATAGAAAACAAGTATTTCTTGGCTGAAATAGGAAAACTTTTTAGAAAGAAAAAAATTGAAAAGAGAGCAAATTTTGGAAAATAAAAAAAGCCTTTTCGATTGAAACTTTAACTTGCGTTGTTAATCTTGCATAAATTATAAGCGGTGACGTAATCCATCACTGCCCCCCCGTAAACAACAAAGCATAAGAGAAAAAAAAACCCGCCAGTTGTCAAAATACCAAATCGAAAATGAATGTACCTAAAAATAATTTTGCACTAGCAGTTGGGTGTTTGGATAACATGTTGTTCTTTAATAGGTTTAACTGCTCAGAGATCCGGGCCGCGCTGGTTGTTCGAAAGTTGGCCAGCTCTAACCAAGGGTTAAATTTTCACCCGCAATTAGCTTTACCTCCTTAAAGACTGATTTGTGCTGTCATTTCTGGTTTACGTAAATGGGTTTCCATGGAGTGTACCTCAATAATACTTTGGAAGGACCAGACGTGTTTCTAGATAAAGGAATTTTAGTTAAAAGTTTCGCCTAACAATTGGTTAAATTTAACTCCCTTGCGAGCAACCTGGTGCAGGACTCCTGGGTATAATAGGGTAAGATTCTTATCGCCGAATTTCTGATTGTTTTGACTGTGGGAGCACTAGACAGTATCAGATATCTCGGTCTTGGCTGTTAAAACTAATAGTTTACATAATATTACCAGAAATAATTATTGAGTTTGCCGATTACTAGATTTTTACCAGGCTTTCACAAAGTTGTGGCCACTGAAAATACCTCTTTTTCAAACCTGAAGATTATTCTTGACTCCTTATCAAAAGATTATTTCTAGGCTTTATGTTTTTGTTTTCAAACCAGCTTCTCACCAGTACAGCTCTAAAAAACAAAATCATTTTTTGTTATTCATTAATTATTAACCCAGTTTCTCATAAACGATACAGCGTTATTTCAGGCTGTTTGAGTTAACAAGGAGACTTATTCTCTTGGCCGGAATGCTTCTAGAAAGTACGCCTTGCACACTTGAACCGGTTAGTTCTGTTTGTTTATTTCTCTCAGTTATATTTCTTGTATTCTAATCGTGTCGAAAAGCTGTGTAAAATGATGTATCTTTTTTTAACAAGTATTGTCCGTTTGGCAAAGAGAAAACCATTTAGCAAATTTTGAATCAGAAAGGCAAATATATGTATTAAAAACTGCTTACTCTGAAAGAACAACGGTTAGCTATATCAAGATATTCGATAAGGAACTGGAAGGTGAGGGTATTGGCAAAATAATTCTTTAACAATCCCATCCTAATTCATTACGGCACACTTTAACAAGTGACCGCAGCAGTTTGAGCAGCCTGTCATTCTTGCTTTGACTAAGAGAGAGAACCATATCTGCTTGTGAAAATCGCTGTAAGTTTGAATACTAATTTTGAATGTTTTCACAATATAAAGATTGTTATCTTTCTCGTTTAATTTATTTGCACATCTACTAAAACAGACAGGTAAAAACAAACGTTTTAATTTAATTCATACGTAAATTTTAACATTTCACTTATTTGGTTCTTGAGTTTAAGTTTAAATTGAATACTTCTCTCGAGGTTTAGATTAGAGAATGTGCTTGTCAAACCTCACTGGTAGACCAAAAACACCGTTAGAAATTAATTCGATTCATTTAGAATAGTTATTTTGAGTTAAGAAAAACTTTATTTCGAAATAAGCCAAGAACTGAAGAAAGTCATTTGAAATTAAAATTTTGTTTATTGATACATGAGCTGATCTCTGCTGGGATTCAATAAGTAATTTTAGTTTATTTGCCCTCAACCCTATTAACTATTCTCAGACACACTAAACATTGCGTCAAACTGAGTAAACATATACTGCAGCTTTCCAAGCTTGTTTAATTTCTTGATGAAAGTTTCCATTTTGATATTTTCTAATGATGTTAATGCTAATGGTTGCAACAAAAACGTAACGCTCACGACGACCAAGTTTATGCCAAGACCTTGTACCGTTAAATTTGGGCTCAAATTTGCCCAAAACTTAAGAACAAGCTAAGAACAATTGAGGCTCAGCTTCAGATTCAAATGTAACTGAACTGAGTTTTTATTGAAAAACACAAGACATCACGTCACTACATGTAGCGTTTCCTTGCAGGTTTTTCTGTAGTTAGAAATACCGAGTGAGCGGAGAAGAAAATCAAAACTGTGCCTCAAGTGTTTTTAAAAACTATAAACTTAAACTTTTATGACAGTGCCGAAGTGTTAATTGACATGATGGGAACAAGAGCAATTTAAGAACAACTGAGGCTCAAACTGTGCAAAAACTTACGAACAATGAGGCTCGGCCAAAATTTCCTGGTTCTTATTAAAAAAAGCGTGTAGATTTTAAAAGGGTTAGCAGTTTTCCCCTTAAGAATTGTCTAGTAACTCGGCTTACAGAAGTTAGTTTGTGATATCAAAGCCGCTTCAACCTGTGTGTTGAAGGTTTCACAAAGACGACTAGTACAATCTTTTGTTTATAAGAACCCTTTTTATTTTTTATAAGAACATGGGACTAAAATGGCCAAAATATAAGAACATGCATGCCACAACACACCCGAGGCTGAGCAAAAGCGAAGAACTTTTATTTGGGATAACGTACCATGTTTCTCGGCTAATGTTCATAATGTTCACGTAATGTTCGCCTATAATGTCGTACATGTACACAATTGTCTTAAATCATTTTTATTTATTATGTTATTATTGTGTTACTTTCTTAGTTTCTTTTCTTGCCGGTCATGATAGCGGCTAATTCAATAAAGCGTGTGCATGCTTCCGGTTGGTTGTGCTTCCGGTTGGTTTGTGCTTCCGGTTGGTTTGTGCGAATGGAAAATGACAACTGCACACCCAATGCTAACAGTTATGTTTGAGAACTAGTTTCAAGAAAAGCCTTAAAATAGTTAAGAACATTCAGCCTCAGCCCAGAAATTAGACATTCTTTTAAAGAAGAGTATAATACAGCAGTGAAAAATATCAGTTATCAGGGCCGTAGCTAAACTCAAAATTTAGGGGAGAGGGGGGGGGGGGGGCGTTTGCCCCCGCTGCCTGACGATAGCTACGCTCCTGTTAGATTCCTGTTAGTGTTAGATTTTGAGTATGCTACACTTTCATAATCATGTGGATTATAAAATTTGCAAGAACTCGCAGTCCCATCATGCAATCTGAACAGTGTGTTGTCAACAACTTGCAGACCTTTCCCAAGTGCCCCCATTAAGAGTTAATATCAACTGTTTATAACCTCTAAATATAACTTACTTTTCTCATCATTTTGAGGTAATTTTGTCTTTTGTTTCTCTGATCGTGTTACATTAATTATTAATGAAATTCATCAGTTGTATAGCGTTTTTTCGTTGCATATTTACTGTTCAATTGCAGTTTGTATAAGCTTGTATCCTGGCTATCGGCAACGAGGCGGCAAAAATCTGCAAGTGATGATTCTTGTCCTTTCCTGTGCTCCTAAAGATCGCTCTACACAAATGCAAACTTAAGATTAAATGCTTATAAGGCAGTATTTTCAACATACATAGGGGTATTGTTAAAGAACTGAGTCTGTCTTTCGAATCCTTTCCAGTTTCTTCACAAATATGTGCTTTTTATTTTAAGTCCCTAACAACACTGGCATTCTGTTCTTTGTGATCGTGTCACATTAATTATGAATGGCACTTAACAACTGTCCAATGTTTTTTCAGTAGCATATTCACTGTTCAGTTGCAGTTTGTAAAATTGTATCCTGACTATTGGCGATGAGGTGACAAGAAGTTGAGCAAGTGATGATTCTTTTCTTTTCTTGTGTTCCTAAAGATCGCTCTATAGACATACAAACTTAAGGTTTTAAAAAGATGCTTCTAAGGCAGCATTATGATCTTCATTTGGATATAAAGGACCCCCTTTCGAATCCTTTCCAGTTTCTTCAGAAATCTGTGCTTTTTTAAAATTTTAGGTCCCTATACTAGACTCTTAATTTCAATTTTTAATATGTTTTAGTTATGAATGCATTAAATCTTATCACGAATCCGCCATTGCACCGGGTCGAGGCTCTGGGCGGCCAAATCCAATATGGCAGGCTGTGCGAAAAGCGAATGAGTTGATATTATGATCCAACATTCAGGTTTCTCGGCTCTTTCCATTCCGTTTCCAGGTTTGAAGACAGATGATTTATCACTGGCAGGCACTCTGCGCTCTTTACTACTTGTTCCTATTGACCTCAGGAGTCATTAGGTAAGTGTACTACTTTTACTACTACTACTACTACTACTACTACTACTACTACTACTACTACTACTACTACTACTACTACTACTA
>JAOBRH010485924.1:0-10093 GCA_027575125.1 Umimayanthus parasiticus | reverse complement strand
TGTCCTCGGAATTTTTTTCACCCAATTATTTACAAATTTGACAGCATGTAGTCCTATTACATAATTTTATACAAACTGTTCGCTTGTCCAGCTACAAAGGACTTAAAAATCAAAAGACCTCGTCCAATGAACGTGTTCCAAAATCCAAATGGATGGCACGTGCGTTCGCCGAATGTTCGCATATCCAATCAAAAGTAATACATACCTGTTCTGCCGTGACGGACAGTACGGGAAATCCCATCTGCTTTGTCCACGTGTTCATGACATCAGCCACTGGTTTGGAGCTGGCCCCTGCCAAGTACTCCCAAAGATCCTCTGAATACAATAACAAACAAAAAACTGTCTTGTAGTAATCGTATATAAAATGACGAATTGAAAGGTTTTTAAACCATAATTTGGGATTAAACTAAACCATTGGCAGTGCATTTTATTTGCAGCGGTTGCTGTATGTGGATTGATTATCTTTAAAGGAATGGTTGAAACATACATAAATAAAATCGGAAAAAAATCCGAGTCCCCAATGGGGTTTCGAAAGGTCATGGGTTCAAACCCCATCAGTGGGGAGTCGGATTATTTTCCAAGTTTATTTACCTATGTATGCTTCAACCATTCCTTTAAACATCGGCAGTGCATTTTACGTGCTTTGATGCAGATACCACTACATATTCATTTTCGGGGCATTCATTCAGGAGTGAAACGTGCAGGTCATTTAGCAAAAAGAAACCATTTTCTCCACTAAACTGAGAGCTTTCTGCCAACAAAGTACCTGTGGATGCATTGGTATACTTGAACTTGTCCAGATAATGGTTCAGTCCTGTCTTGAAATCCTACATAACAAAATAGTTCATTAGGATGTTTACGCTTTTATTACTGCGCATCATGCAATTCCGCATATATGTATCTTTATGTGTCTTTATTCTCCATATAAGCACCTCAGCGAGAGCATGATTATGTAGCTTGAACAAATGAACATCAATCGCTGTAAGCTTTTATAGTTTTATTGCTTGTACTTCGGGAAGTCTAGGCTCCCACTAAAAACTATATTTTTATCAGTATTAAAGGGATTACCCTGACTAAAACAAACAAAGAAATAAAACTATTATCATCATCAGTATTAACGGAAGGGCCGGACAGAAGGTTATTCTGATCCTATAATGCAGTTACCAAGTACGGCGGTCATTCAGACTTCAAGCAACATACGTTACCTTCCGGTCCTTTCTCTAGGTCAAAAAGTAATTACATGTATTATCATTTGTCCATGAACATCCTAGTGAATCCTATCTCTAAACGTGGTCAGCGGTATCCTGGACCCGGTTGTTCAAAGCCCCATAAGTACTAGCGTAGCCCTGGGTTAGCTCTTAACAAACCAATGGAGTTAACCCAGGACTAGCACAAATCGGGCTTTGAACAACCAGGCCCACGTGCGAATTTAGTTTTATATGTGAACCAGAAAACGTGATAAACTGTGTCCATCTGGTTGTAAAGTGGATCACTTTTACAAACTTGTGCAGTTTTTCAGGATACAGACCTACCAGCCGGTGAACAACATAATTATATATTAGCCTTACTGGAATACCAAACTACCAATAACTCACTGGAAAACTAGTTTCGAAAAAAACCCTATTTTTCTGCGTTGGCGAGTAAGCTGAATACGGGTTTGATCAACAAAGGTGAAGATATGGTATGTTTTTTGCCTGTGGGATTTGGTGTGTAGCTGACGTTTCGAGCGTTAGCCCTTCGACAGAGCAGTCTGCAAATAACTCACCTTATCTCCAAGGTACTCGTGCAGCATTCGAATGACAGATGCACCTTTGCTGTATGAAATAGCATCGAAAATCTCATCGATTTCGGATGGGTGACCAACAGGGACCTACAACAATATCGTCGATGTCACTCAACACAACTACAGCTCAAACTGTCAAAGTCTCCAGCTGAATTTTTTTATAACAATTTGAAAACAGTAACTTACCAACTAGCGTTAAATGGGACATCTAGACGCAAATTTTATGTACGTTTCTAAGAAGAAATGTTTGCAATCTCCTTATGGAAGGGATGGCTGAAACTGACTGCAGTAACGTGTTCCGGCAAATAATTGGTGTTTCAGCGCAGACATAATTACAGTGATCATTTTGCTTTTAATATCTTGTCGAATGTCTGAAAACCAGCAAGAATCACAGTTGTGTTTCACCTCAAGACAAGTCTTGCTAAGTACTATAAGTAAAATATTAGTTAATGCACTATAAAGCTAATATTTGTGTGTTTATTAAATGGTAATGTGCATTCATCTGTCTGTACAAACTAATACTTGTACTAATAGAAAATGCTCTACAACAAGCCCAGTTGGGAAAATGAAAACTAAATCGAAAGGTGGAGAATGATCAACCCCAAGGTATCGCTCGTAAGTTCATCTCAGCTCTTTCATAGATTGCTATCCTTATCCCCCATTAACTGTCGTTCGGAATCATTTCTCATCTTTACATGCACCTGTTGAATCTATTAATAGATGTACAATTGCCTAAGAGAGAAAAACGTTAATCTTACGACAGGCGATGACATTACGTACCTCGATCGCATGACTGCATGGAAAGAGAAAGGAAATTATGTTAGAAAGAGTAAGTTCAAGTGTCGGTTTTACTGATAATAAACAATGTGACACGAACATCCCAAGATTTTGCATGTATTTTAATATTCACTCGCCGTGCCTTCAGCAACATGCCAGCTATACTATTGCAAGTAGATGCATTAATGAAGTACAAGATAACTGTTGTTAATTTAGGACTTCCTTGAGTTCAGATGTTAGTAGCAAAACGATTTATTTAAAACTGGGGAATGATGAGCACACTAAGAAGTCTCTTGCAGAGCAGAATCTTGTGTTTGATGTCCGGGTGTCCAATTTGCAAAAACAATAAGTCAATGGATTTAACAGATTTTGGCTATTACTTAAGAGCAGAAGTGTTTGGCCGGGGTTTTGATTATGTCCTATCTTTTCGATTAGAATATTGCCATTCAATTTGCATCTCTACAGCAACTGTTCTACGAGATTCTACAAAATTTAACATATCTCAAGTGACAGGAGACATTAAAATGTCCAACCAGTCGATAAAAACCTGTAGGACAAGTGTAAAGAGCAGTTCTAAGAGATTGGTACTGGTTCAGGTCGTTTCCTAAACTGCCCTACTAAGTTATAACTTAGTTCGCCATGAAAAGCATTTTCAAAAGACCCCTTTCTTACGTACATATTTAACACCATTTTGTTTTCATATTTACTCTCTTATTTAATTTACCTTTTGAAGAATAGAAGATTTTGATTCTGAAATTTGCTATAATTAGACTAACCTAAATTTGATAAAAAAACACCGAACGACCATTCACTGATCTCTGGAAGAGCAAAGTACATGTACCAACTGAAGGTGGAGTTGGAAAGAGTGACATTTGATCGTACATGATGCAACTAAGTTTGCGTTTGTTTGTCCCTGTATAAAGATTTAGCACTCACTGTATTCTTATCTACTATAGGCTATCTTATCCGTCCTGACTTTCTTCTTCAAAATTCATTCTAAATGACCACCTGTCCAGACCAGCCCATCATGGTTACTTACAGTTGGCCCGCACTCTTTTTGTATAGTTTATAAATAACCTGTATTGATGTTATCATCGAGTACTAAATAAAGATTGTTGTTGGTGGTGGTGGTGCACATAATACAATGGACAAGAAACGCATAAACACGAACCTGCTTTTGAGAGCATCCAGCTCTAGTGCCCGTGCAAAGTCACTTGTCACAAACTGTGTCCAAATGTCGTACTCGGGGAAGCAGTGGTCAACACTGAGATACTCTATCCAGCTTGCGAACCCTTCGTTCAACCAAAGATGTGTCCACCATTCCTACAAAAAAAATATTATTTTTTTAGATTCAGGGCTTCCGTCAGTTCGGTTTCCAAAGTTCGGTAGCTTATGTTATATTTCTTGATGTTTATCTTCACTTACAAACACTAGTTCTCCAATAAACAGAAACCTTCTTGAAACCACCTTCCTGATATCCAGCTAGCTTTCCAGTTCACTTGCCTATGTCTAATATAGATGAGTTGTAGATGCACGCTAGCATCATACAGTGCAAAGAAGGAGCAATGATTTTTAGCTCTACACAAAACATATTCTAACTGGACCGGATGCACGCTGTGCTCTGATGTCAGGTACAGACTAATAGCGGATGCCAGTTGTGCCAATATATACTGGCCCGCACCCTTTGCAATTCAGCCCTCTGGTAGCAAGAAGGAAGATTATACCCCCTCTATACTGAATACGACATATGTAACACGTTACAAGTTTTGGATAGAAAAAACTACAGTAATGAAGAGAGCAACTCTGTTTTAAAACACATTTACAAATGATGAAAAACATGTCAATTGCCAGACATACCATAAACTGTACCTTTCCTCAGGCGGAGTGTGTCTTTCATTTGGCTGGTGCCTTTTACTGTATATGGGGGTGGGGGAAGGAAGTATTTGGGCATCAAAAAATATTGTTTTACTTACCATAGTTACCTGGAAAGATGGAAAAAAGAGAAGAAAATATAAGTGTACTGTTTGTTAATTTGTTGTTTTGTTCTCATGTATGGCTCCCTTTCTTGCTTTAGACTTTCTTACAGTTGATCATTATCTGAAGGAAAACTGGTCTTAGTCACTTTCATCTAGTTACCTGTATTTCAAGTACCCAACTAAGATTTCACTAAATTTCCATTCCATTTTCGGCATTCAACACTTTGAGCTTTGAACATAGTTATTGATTTTGTTGTATAAATGAAATGTACTCCACAGCTACTCAGCATTTCAACACACAAGGTTGTGTTACTCTACATGCGAGCTAGTCAACACTTCAGACGTTTTGATTTGGTTGCCCATGCAAAATGTAATAATGACGACATTTAACATCTCCAGATCCTGTTTCACACAGCTAGGTTTAGGAATTATATCAGAGTTCTTTCCCTTTGATCAAGGCAAAATTCCAGGTCTCTGGAGCTTTTACGAGGTCTTGGTATACGGTCCCAAAAAATTGCGTTATCCCCTCTCAAACACACAAATATCCACTTTCCTTCAGCATTTCCTTCATTTGACATACTCTGATGTTCTTCAGTAAGAAACTTTTCCACAGTATCATTTAACAACAACTTGAACACAGAATCATCAACGTTCCACAACAACTACTTGGAACAAACTTAGCATCTAACCTTAATAGCTCTAAGTAAATGTCTGCTTAGTAGACTAAAACTTATGTCTAAAAACCAACCAGTGCAGTCTGTAAAAATTATACTACAGTGAGTGAACTGCAGACTCAAAACTCAAGGATTCTTCTGGTTTCTATTAAAAAATCTTTGTTTTTCAAAGAATATCCGGCTTTTAATGAAAAATCCCCAAACTCAAGCAATTCCAAGTTTTCAAGGTCGCATACGAACCCTGTTTTATGCACATAACCTCTAACTTCTTTTCTGCGACCCTAGGTCTAAAGTAAGGGTTTGAGTCTGTCTTCAATAGTCTGTGACTCACCCCTCCCAAAACGTTTTCCACGAATGTCTTGACAAGACAACCTGGGTTGTTTTAATGTTGTAAGTAAGAGGTGCAACTCAGAAAGTACGTAGCTCTAAAACCTACTTTAATTTGCAACTTCCGACTGTTTGTAAAGCAATTTCTAAACGACTTGTTGGACCACATTTATTGTACACTAATGGGTCAAGTTCGCCAGCATGCCATATGTGTATAAATGTAATTACCCAACCTCTCCCTTGAAAACCTCCCATGGAAGAACTTTCCATCTATGGTTGGACTACTTTGTTTGCTCTTGGTTGACTGGTTAACTTACCAAGTTTCCAAACCATTGGTGGGCCAGCTCATGCCCTGTGGAGAAACATTGTTTGGATGAAAGAGAAACAAAAGCTAAAAGGATCTGACATCACATAACGCCAACATTGCACCTGCAAGCTGTAAACACAATTGTGACCAGTGACTGTGTACTCATAATACTTATGGTGAAAGAGAATCTTTCCTAGAATGGGCATTTTCTTGGGAGATTACAGATCTTTGGGGATGTTTTACTTGCAGACTACTTAGATATGTTACTAATCACTATTTTGTGCGACATGTGGGATATACTTCAATTAATTATTAAACCAGAAATGCTGATAACTGGAGAACTTTATGCTGACTCTCACTCAGTAAGAGACAGAAAGTCCGATTTATAAGTACAGGTGTAGAGAAAGGAATCTTGCAAGAGAAACTATAACAGCATGTTTTTTGATCAACTGAAAAAATGGAATCAGTCTCCTAACTTGGCGTGCTCTAACTTACTCCACCTCCAGAGAAGGAGTAAACTGCATGGAGTAAAGTAAAAAAACATTATCATTTCGATCATTTTTGGAGTACACTAGAAAACCGTGTCCACAAGAAGTGACTTACCTACGACCAGTGCAACCCACTGCTTGGCTGCAGAAGAAGAGTTTTCTGGGTCTACAAGTAATGCGGTTTCCCTTGGAAGAAAGAATTACCAAAAATAATAGTCAGATTGATAAATGTTAATCTTTAGAAGGTTACAACTGGACAAGGTCTACACTTAACTACACACAAGGTAAGTTCAAGGTCATGTGTCATCCAACAATCCATTTAGCTGTATTTAATCTATGTACCCTGCACACTGGTACTAAGGGCTTGTATCCATTCATAATATGTGACAATACTCTTAAAGAATTCCTGCGTTATATCTTAACATTTATCTATACTATATTGGAAAAATATGCCGGAAGCACTCACAAGAAATAGGACAACAAATGCTAATTAAAAGAGGTCGATCACAAGTCAGGAAAATAGGGCGCTATCAATTTCCGATTCTACTGTACCTGTAGGTGACAAGGCCCCAGTTTTCCATGGCTCCTGAAATTTAAAAAAACAAATTATACATTTAACCCTTTCAGCCTCAGTCTGCTTTTCAGTATGTAAGTTCTCCTTACATTATCTACACCAAATAAGCTGTTTCAGTGGTATCGAGAACAGAGCAGTGATCACACACAGTAATTTACATATGATAGAAAACAAAATTCTCCTACTCTCTTTGCAAGGAAAACAAAGACACAGTTTAGGAGAATTTAGCAATGCCATCATATGGTGTGTCTGGGGCTGAGACCAGAGGGTTAAAGTAACGATATAAATATTATGTATGACCTACTAATGTGTATAAAATTAATAGATATACATCTTGAGTAATTTACAGAAAGAAAACTGGATTTCCTTCACATTATGCTTCATGTTTACCTGCAGCAAAATCTGGAATTGCTATCAGGTCCATCTTGGGCAAAGGGTAGGGTATGCCGAAATAGTCCTTGTAGAATGGTAGTGTCTTCACTGATACCTTTGGCAGAAATTATTAATTATAAAATTGTCACCAGCTAATATCACCAACTAACAACAGAGACCTTTAGATTTGACTACATGAGCATGATTTCTACTACAAGTACAACTCTTGGTATGATCACATCATGACAGGTGTTCACCAACTCTTTATCGGGTCAAATCTCCTCTTACTTCCCCTTGTTTACCAAATTTTGTAGTCAACATTTCAAGAAGCTACATAACTGTAACCAAAGTCAAAGGATATACTAACCTTGAAGTCAGAGTCATACTCACAGTCAGAGCTGTACTCAAAATCAAAGTAATACTCATAGTCAAATCTAAAGATCTCAAGCATCAAAAATCATGTTACTAGTTCAGAGGCTAAAGGGGGTATGGGATGTGTATCAGTTACACTCTGTGAGGGGGTTGATAAATTATTAAAGATGTTGGGTAACTGGTTTGAGAAACTGGCTCTTTACATTCTTAATTCCAGTAAAATGCATTGCATTTCAAGTGCTGAAAATGCTATTTTAAGTTAATATATTAAGGTTGCTGGATCAAAAAGTTTTCCCTATTGTAGGACAGGAAATGACACCAGCCACCTTAGAAGGCCCCCCTTAGCATTATCATGCTTAGCAATGGTACTAAGTTGTTAAAGGCACATGATAATTGTCTTCAGAGTTATCATCACCATCAACAACAACATAACCATCACCACCATTATCATCATCACCATAATTACTATCATCATAAACTTCATCTCTATCAATAAATCAATGAATGATTCAGATCCTCAGAGACAAAACACCAATTTATTGCTTCATTCAAATCGTATTTTATGGCGAAAGCTTCAGATAGGATAACAGTTTAATTTCTTTTTTTGCTGGATCTCTTTACCTACATTTAGTCTTTTACTTATTATAGCATCTTAATTCATTTGTAATTTTTCGAAATTTGTATATATAATTTGTAATCTTTGTTCTTAGTGTTTTTAGCGTTATGGCTTAGAAGAGCCAACATGTGGAAAACCATTAAATCATTATTATTATTATAAATGACATTATCTACAATACATCTCTAGCATCCTCATCAACACCATCACCATCATTATCACCATCATCACTATCACCATCATCAGTTCAACAACATCAGCACTATCACCATCACCACCACCATCATTATATCACTATCAACAGTTTAACACTACCACCACCACCATCATCACCATCACCTAACACCATCATTAGTTCAACATCAATAGTACCAACACCATCACCATCATCATTGCTGCCATCACTATCACTATCATCACCACCATCACTATCATTATCACAATTACTATCACCATTATCAGTTCAACATCATTGATCAACACTTTTACTAGTCAATACCATCACACCATCATCATCATCATCATCACCATCACCAATTCAACATCATCAACAGCATCACCACCATCATCAATACCATCAATATCAGTCATCAGTTAAGCAGTATTGCCAACATCATCATTGTTAGCAGCTTCCCTCTCTCAACACCATCACTACCATCATCCTCTGTAGAGCATCATTAACTCTATCAGCTAAATCATCACCAGCACATAAGCAAAGCAGCATCACAAACATCAACACCATTGCTACAGTAAAAACCTGCATAAAAGAACATGCCTTTTTCAGTTCAGGCTGATTTTGTTCCTATACATCAGGGCCTTACTGCAAAATCAGCCTGAAGATGTCCCAAAGGTGAACATTCTTAAAATTATTTCTAGAAATTGTTTGCTGCATAGACTCTAACAGTTGAAGTAAATATATCTACGCTGTCAACAAGAAAGGGGTTTCATGCACAAAACATGGCGTCTCACGGACGAAGATAGCGTTTCTTTTCAAATGTGCATAATTCTCTTCTCTTTTATTAAATTTTGCTTCAGAAAACTAAATTTCTGTGTTCAAGCAATGTCAGGGCAATATTCAGATGTCTGTTGTTGTTGTTTTTCTGTGCGGGGGGAGCATGCGCAGAAGCCAAAATTTGGAGATAGTAGTTTTTCAGTGAAAAAAAAAACTTCATAAGGCACTTTGCTCGGTTCCATTTCTCGCGTCTTTCATTAGCTTTTGTATTGAAATACTATCCTATCTTGCATGTGGTGAAAAGATAATTAGACTAGCATTTAAAAATAGCGTGAAATTGGACGAAAAATTAGCTAGTGATTTCTAGTCTCTCTGCCATGCTTCAGGACACCCTTTTCCTGTTGACGTGCTACATATGTATGAGAAATCACAGTGAGCTTCATTAAGTGAATTAATGTTACTAGCTTTAACTGAATAAATTAAGGCAATTATTATTTTATAATAATAATGATAATTGCTGTTGAGCAGAAGGCAAGACAGCATATATTCTTGACAATGTTGGCTAATTAAGTGATGATTGTTAACATGCAAATTAATTAGTAGGTCATGCACTAATTGCATGCCAAAAGGCACGTGCTAATTATTGGCCGTTTCAAAATTCTTGGGGGGTTCAACAACCCCCCCACGGCCTGTATATGTGTGGCAAAATAGCCTGCCAGTTAAGGGTTAAAATACCCAAATTTTGCTCAAAGCAAAGGTTGGACACTCTGCCTTCCTACCACATTCATGACTCACATCATCATCATCACCACCACCATCATTATCACCACCACCATCATCATCATCATCATCACCACCATCATCACCACCACCAC
>JAOBRH010485812.1:1879-16894 GCA_027575125.1 Umimayanthus parasiticus | reverse complement strand
TAGGGTATTTGTTATCAGGGATTTTCTTGCTAGACGTTTCAACAAACACTGAATTGAGCTTTCTTTTTTAAAAAAATGTCTTTTTATTTTGCAAACAACAGTTTTACTTCATTCTTTGGGAGGTAGCGTGAAGTTCTAGGATTTACACGAGTCAACATAAACGATACCCGGCAAATGAAGCAGACTGACACTAACTCGTTCTGGATACAAAATAACATCTTCAACGATTGAGTGCAACATATAAAATGCACGTTGGTACAAGCAAAGTTGCTGAACGTACTTCTAAACTCCTAATTATAGACGACAGTTTCTGCGTATTAGTATTTCAATGAACACCTCCTCAACTTTATGCTCTCTTTTCCATTTAAAAATAATATAGTTCTTCATGATCGTATCTCATAAGCTCAGTAAAACTGAAGTATAGTTTTAGTCTCTTGTCAATCTGCTCCATCGGAGACAAATTGGGAAAATTATTCTTACTAACTTGATCACCGAAATTGTAAATTTATCTATTTTTTTGTAACTTTGTAACAAATTGAAGTTAATTTTTATGAGAATGAGTAATGAAACCATTAGTATTATTATCACTATTATTATTATTATTATTATTATTATTATCATTATTATTATATTATTATTATTGTTGTTGTTGTGGCCGTCATCGTCGTTGTTGATGATGATGATGATGATGATGATAATGATGATGATGGTGATGATAATGATGGTGATGATGATGGCGATGATGATGGTGATGATGATATGATGGTGATGATGATAATGATGATGATGGTGATGATGATGGCGATGATGATGGCGATGATGAAATAATGATGATGGTGATGATGATATGATGATGGTGATGATGATATAATGATGATGGTGATGATGATAATGATGATGGTGATGTTGATTACTACTTTTCAGTGCATGTCGACTTTTCAGCTAAAGGAATCAGGAAGTCTTTCGAGAGAATAAACAAACGCCTCCTAACAAAACTCCCCATAAACAGAAAAACTAATAAAAGCATAGATTTAACTACGCAATCTGCAAACTATATGGTCACATTGTAGCAAAGTTATCTAAAAATTTTCGTACAAATGGGGGCGTAGAAAAGCTTATAGTCTCTTTGCTATACTCACCAACTCGCAAATTCCGTTACAGCCTGATATTTCACAACAGGTGTTAAGAATGAACTCCAAAAAGTAATAGTAAAATGTTTCCACTGAGAGTTTCCTAGGTCATCCCTTCTTCATCTGCTGGCGAGTAAAATAATTATAAAAGGTGCATAATTTTTAGTTAAAAGACAAGTTTAACACTTTTCGAATATGTCCTCATCGAATATAAAAACCATAGTTGTCAACGTTTAATGCAAAGTCAGTCAAACACTTAGTTCCTCCACCTTGTACAAAGATTGTCGCACTACTTGGAGGCAATTATGCACTGCCTTCACAATTTTAGAGTCCGATCACTGTATCAGAGGTTACCACCATCCCCCCCTTGCAGAACCTCCTCGGTCCATTCCACGACCACCGCTTCTCCCCCTCCCCCTACCACCCCTCCACACACGGGAGCCCCCTCGCCCCCTGGGAACATCTCCCTGTGGGTGTCTCCCGCGTCCCTCTCTTTCGCCTGTACTCGTTCTTCTACCACCTCTCTCAGTACGATCAAATTTTCGTCTCCTGTCAGACTCTGAGTGTGGGTGAGTGAGTGACTTGGTTCTGTGTCCGACAGTCACCCACTTGTCCGACTCGTCACGCCGAAGGTTTTCACTTCCTGAGTCAGTGCTGTTCGAGGTACTGGTGCCAGTACTCGATGCAAGACTTTCAGTACTGTTCACAGCACGTGACGCTCCACGGTTACCAGAAGCAGTTGCGGCGTTGCTGTGGAAAATTCTCTTTTCTTTGTGACTTTCCTGCATCAGCTTTGCAGCCGATGGAGAAGTAGTAATGCTTCTCGGGTCCACGGTGACGGTCTCCCAGTCTGGATTACGATACAGATCTCTGTACCCGTCACTTGCAACAGCCCTGTCGTCCCTGTAGCGCTGGCGCGAACCTCGAAAGTTGTCCGGATTATCACTGAAACTTCGCCCATATTGAGCACGATGCTGGGGATTGGATCGACTATCTTGAAATGACCCACGCCCCCCTCTCCATCGGCCACGCCCGTAAGGCTTCCCACCCCACGAGAGTCTATCGCGGGGTGGGAAGCCGTCTCTGTCATGACCAGGTGCACTGCTTGGTTTGTTCCACGAGAAAAAGCTGCTGGTCGTCGCTCCGGCCGACACCAACCTCGGTCTCTCTGCTTTTTCTGCTGAAATGAAAGTTTTGCATCAGTCTTGTTTGGTTGAAATAATTTTTCGATTAATTTTGTTTGGGAGGTCAAAGGAAACCCCCCTGTCCAGTGTCACAAATACCAAACTGCAAAAGAGAAGCTTTAGGTAAATTCACCTAACGTCATGCATAAAGGACGCGTCGTTGTATCTTTGAGAAATATAAAATGGTTTTTCAAGTGACACTCAACATGAGACTAACGTATAGAAACCAGACGCGTAGCGGAATGATTTCTCAGAGACAGACAGAGTCACACGAAAAAACTTTATACTTCTCTTATAAAATACTATTCAACCTTAATAAACCCATGGAACTTGTCCAAAATTTAAACCCGTGTGACATTTCAATCATACCAAACCAATCAGAGAGTATGTACCAAAGACGTATTTCAGAAGAAACAGTAGAACACGAATACGGCCGCCATATTTTTTGTCTTTTGCATCTCTTGGTTATTGTGTGTCTGGAATCGGCACCAGTCTCTACACCCGAGGCACAGAGAGTGAAGGACATAATTCACAGTTTTAGTGCAGCTTTCTTATATCTTACAATGTTCGCTAGCAAAAGACCTTTTGTTTTGAGATGCTGATTGTAATGCAGCGCTAATTTGCCAGGAGATCTAGAATTACAAATACACCCACCCCTGAAAGAAGTACTGCCAGTTGACAGGGTGGAGTCAACGGAGCCGATGGAACCAGTTTGCGAGATTGGTGTTGAGGGTCTGTCAGGCGATACAGAACAATAAGCAACTCCCCTGGAACGCGTCCCCTGCGCAACCTTGCTTGCCCACGTGACCCCAAACGGAGAGGTTGTTAGGGAGCCTGGAGAAGACTTCCGGTGCGAACTCAGCAGAGGCGACGAAGAGCCTGGAGAAGATAGCTTCCGCACGTACCTGTCAGCTACTGACGTCTGTTGAGAGAGCAGAATGCACTGATTCGATTTAATGGTCCTCTCTAAGAATGCCCTCACTCTCCTTGCAACAAGTATTTTGCAATAAATGCCCCCTAATGAACGCGTCCCCAGTGCAGAAAATAAAAGCAATACATGTCAGGGTTTGTACGGTTTTTGAAAGGTCTTGATTTTCGTTTTCCAAGGACTTGAAAATCATTGAATTTATTTTTGCTCCTTGAAAGTCTTGAAAATGGCATTGCAGAGCCCACAAATCATATTTTTGTTGCCTGTTATAGTAACATTTTGCTCCTAAATTGAAGTCGTCAACGTGAAAGTGCAATTGTCTTGTTAGTAGACAAAAACAAAATACTTGTCTTTCACGGGTGAAACTTTTATCGCGAATTATACGTCTATTCAATTTTACTTCAGGCCAGTGTCTTTGGAGAAGTACTTGAATTCAGTGCTTAAAAGTGCACCCCTCCCCGACATCTCAGTTCATATGAAAACCTGGTCCTCCCGCTTGCCACTGATTATACTCACACGAACTGCCTTGGTGGCCGAGTCTGATGACAAGTCGCCATTGGCCAGGCACTCGGCATGTTGAGCAGTTGTGGGCCGCACGGCCGACTGTTTGAGGGTGAGTGTGATGGAATGCTGATGAACGGAACCTCCCTCCTGCAGTTGAACCGTATGCAGATACTTGGTGCAGTGGGGCTTCTTCACGCTTGACTAGGGGTTGAACAAGTATTTCTGTTTTACTTTCTTTTCTATGTTATCGCTAATGTCTGTGCCTTGTGCACTGGGGGTGAGGGGTCAAGACAATGGCAACTACAGCCTCTAAATTCGAGCGCCTCACATCGAGCAACTGGCGATGAACGTCAATATATTTGCAGGGTAAAACAGTTCGACCTTCGCGGTCGGTTTAACAGGCTGTAGCAAATGGTAGTTGGCATTTTACCGGGGAGAGTTGAATAAAACCAATACCCTTAAATAGTTCTGTTAAAACAAGTGGGTGGAGCAATGTCAAAATCTGCTACCGACAATGATCTAAACCAAAACCAATTTTACGTTCCGCTGTTAGGCTCATAAATAGCAAGCTGTTGTCTGGAAATTTCTCTATTTCACCAGCCTTCTCCCCAGGCAACTCCATAGAGCGGATATGGAGAATGATGGCTAATGAGGGTGAACACAATGGAGGCACTCTTTATAAAATTGCCGGCGGAAGAGGCTACTTTATCACTACGACGTCGCAGACTGTACAGTAATACAAACAAAATCATTCTTATTTCAATAGAGGAAAGTCCGAGAGCTAGTTCTGGTTTGATTTACTTGGCTTACAGTAAAAACCCGCATAAAAGAACAGGTGTTTTGGAGGTTCAGGCTGCTTTTGTTCTTATACATCGGGTGTTTTCTGCAAAATCAGCCTGAAAATGTTCTTAAGATGTTCTTAAAATTGTTTCTTTCAATAAAATACAGTACTGCATACACTATCAACTGATGAAATCAATGTGTAAATGCAACATTTTAATTAACTGATGGGTGGAACTAGCATTACATTTGGGGAAGCTAAGGTTAGCAGTTCTGGTGATAAACTCTACCTGCTACTTGTAATTACCCCTGGCCAGTAATGGGGTTACTATTCTAATCTAACTGGTAGGAGATTATATTATATAAGAACAATTTCCATTTTTCAGGCTAAATGTGTTCTTGTGCACATGGTATCTTTTTGAGCAAATTTCAGCCTGAGTGTTCTTAGTCCACTTGTTCTTTTATGCGGGTTTTTACTGTATTTGACCACAAGAACGATTTTGTGATAATTCATGTTTTGTAAGCATCTTGGTTTGCTTTGCTTCAACCACACCACCATGCAGCGGTATTACATATTTTAAAAGTGTTCTTGCCACTGATTCTGCTACAAAAAATCTTAACAAAATATGGAAAAGTTGCTAAACATTAATTTTATCACTCCATACAAGTTTCACAGCTACAGCTCTCTTGATACTAACTGGTTCACTGTCTTCTCTGTTGCTACATTACCAAGGAAAACTGCTACTGCCACATACAACTGAGCCTGCAAACACACATAGAACATGCACAAGTCAGCATTGTTCGTGTATAATTTAAACTACTGTTGCCAGTTTAGGTTCTGATGAACCAAAGTTAGGGCAGAACTATTAAGGGATAGTAATTTACTTTGAATGTATCTTTAAATGTAAAAAGAAACAGATTGACTGAATTTCGCAAAAAGTAAAAAAAAAACCTTTCGTACAGTATAGAAAAAAAACAAGGGTTATTCTTACCAGTTCCACCTTGCTACTTCTAGAGAAGTAGCGTGGGAAAGAAAATATAGATATACCAAAACGAGAGACTCTCCAACTATAGTGGATTATGTTCTGCTGCAAGCTACTAGCCCAAGGGGGGGCTCCCGGGAAAATGATGGGAGGCGGGGAGTCCGAAAACTGTAGAAACTAAACCAAATTTTAGCTATATTTAGTACTCTTAATTCTTGTTGTCAAGTTGGAAATATGGGAATGGTCGATGCGTTATATGAGACAGCTCCAACTGCCCTTTTTCTATGCCTTTTGCAATTATTTAGAATATTTTTCAAAACCTAAAAAACGGCTTCCATTTTCCTTACAAATATGAAATCCATGTCAAGGCGACACCTAAAATATATATGAAACTTCTAAAAATGGCACCCTAAAAGATACTAAGATACCGAAAATGAAACCTTTAAATTTTCGGATCGCCGCTCTGCTTTCCCAATCAATCCCGGGAGTTCCCCCTCTGCGTTACAATAAACCTTTCCCAGGTGCAACATGAACTCACCTCATACTCCACGACACATTCCACTGTGGGTACAGAACACTCACTAGCCACCTTCCACTTGTCCATCACATAGGGAGGCTACAGTAGACATTCAACAGAAATCACAATCAGCAGATAATAATTTTACTAGAAGGGCATTAAATAGAGAGTGGCAGTAGTCAGAGAAAGTCGTTCACTTTCATTCTTCTGGAGACTTCTAATTGGAACACAACTAATATCATGATATTACATCAACAAAATATAAACTAGTTCGCGGATGTGAAAAGTTCGTGTGTAGTCTTCTTCAAGAGATGCCTCCCGAGGAGCACATTAATCCGAACCAAATTCTCATGACGTGTCTCCATATGTTGCCTGTTAATATCTTGGGAGAATCTTACATTTCATCCCAAGATATTCTGGATAAACCAATCATCTTGTTCTTACTACTAATTATCGTACTTTGTATTGACACTGTTAGAAGAAGACAAACTTGTTGGAAGAGCAAGGGTTAAATGATCATCTCAGAACTACTGTGTGCACGGCTCTTATTTCTTAAAAGCGGGGTGGGAAGAGCAGAGGTTGCATCTGTGGCAGAAAAACTATACTAACTCTTTCACATTTCTAACGTATATTTAACTCTTGGTCATATATTATTTGCAAAATCATTAATGATTCGACTATAGTTTTTCGTGTTTTATATAGTCAATTATTGTATGGCTGACTGGATTCACGTGCTGTGATTGGTCAATCCCAGGTCCGCAAGTAGCCGTACGGACCTCTAGCTGTCCATCACCTTTTCAAAACCCGAATAATCAACAAAGCCATATAATAAACATCTTATTAGCCTCGTTTGCTCGGTCCGTACGGCAAGTTATGGATCCTCGATTTTTCCTTCCTTGTTTTCATGAAAAGGAAGGAAAAACTCAGTCCATAACTTGCTGTACGGACCGAGCAAACGAGGCTGATAAGAGCTACATATGCAATGTAAAATATTGATTGTCAAGATCTGACTGCACTTTTCTTCTTGTATAAATCGTTTTTGCAGCTTTTTTCCGCTTACTTTTTTCCTTCTCTTTTTGCTTTGTTTCTACTGTTTCCCTCATATAACCGATCAAAACACATTCAATAAAATAGAGTTCTGATTGCCTGGCTCGTATAGCCCCCATGGTTATTCCAGGGAACCAACACCTATCTGTTCATATAATTATCCTTCTTTCTTAAGTTAACACGCATGCAAAAGTTGAGGTGAATAAAATGTTGTTGTTGTTGTTGTTGTTGTTATACGAGCTCAATCTTGACACACCCAGGACGTCATTGTTCACACTCTTCTTATTAGCACAAAAATGCACAAATCTTACTTCAAAATTCAAACAAAAACTGACTAAAAAACCAAAAATCAAAGCACAGTCGATACTTTATCAATAATAGAGAACGATATGTAGAATGTATCACTGACAATGTCGAAAATCACAGAGAATGTATGGCTGGGAGCAAAATTGGCTTCAGCCATAGAAATGTCCACAAATTCTTCGACATTTCAAGCTCAAATTTCACTGAATGAACACTACTTGTACCTCTGTTTGCTTCAAATAGAAATAAGAATTTGAACGCAGTTTGTGTTGAAGCTTGAAGTAACGCTACATCATGTTAAAGAATCAAATTAAGCGTAGGCATAAACAGTCTGCATGGAGGCTGTGCTCCGCTTGCCTTGTTAAGTTCAAGAAACTGTTTAACGTAAACACAATTTAATGCGTGTTCCCTTTATTGCAAGAAAATGTACTTACCAATATACCAGATATAGCAAATGTTAGTGCAACAAGTTACGCTACAACTCAATACTATTATTGGCAAACAAAATATTTGTTATGTTGACTTCGTACCTGTTTAAATGCAATTGTTTCGTTCGAAGTCTTGATGATAAATGACACACTCTACAAAATATAAACAATGTATTTTAGAATTTCCAAACTTACCATCTCCTTCTCAATCAAGAACAAAAATACGAATACAAATAGTTTCACAACAGTTAATTTAACCTTCTATAATCGGTACAACAGCTCTGAAGGTCTTGATCTATGAAAGTGGCCTTGAGCAAAAGGTGCGAATAATTGATCCTTGTTTATTCAAAGTATAAACTACATACATTACAAATACCATTTAAATAGGTTATCCATCAATCAATCAATCAATCAATCAATCAACCAATCAACACAAAATTGAAAAGCGAGAAGGAGGTTCATGGGATTTGACGATAGTTGTCTGTCGGCTGAATTCTTACAGGTATAACTCTTGTCAAATTCTTGACACTTTCACTTCGCCATTAATTTTTTTTTCACGTTACATGTTTTCCACTAACATCAGTATTTACAAGAAATGTAACAACAGCTACGAAAATCCACCAAAACAAAATATTCCAGACATGTGCTCCGCTTTTCATCAGCAAAATATACTACTATTGGTTTTGATACGTTTTGAAGCTTTAAAGCTAATTACTTTTTAATTTTAAACATATATAAAAAAACGATGTTTAACAAATGTCAGCCAGATGGTTCAAACAATGGCGTCTTTTTACGTTAAAGACTCCGCATGTTGGAAAAACTGTTACTGCTGCAGGAAACTCCAGCTGGACCATTTACTTGCGTGCGTTTAGAGAAATTATTGTTAGCATAGTTTGCAACGTCTTCTCAAGATTTCTGATTATTCAAGATTCACGAACTCTGTTTTAAATCTACACGAAGTACCTTAATCAAAGTAAAACCACTTTCTTCACCGTCGACCTCGACAAACATTTTCCACTTGTGTTCCTTCAAAGAAAAAATTCACATGCACTCAGTTTTGGGACAGGGAAGAGAAATAGCGGCAGAAAGAAAGGAAGCTTCAGAATATAGTATGATATAAAATTCACAAACAAATCTTGAGGAAAAGAGCAAGATGCAAACAAGTACAGTTGATCTACTTCCAGGATGATCGTGTTTCCAGATATCGTTACTCCTGGTAAAGAATAATGTACAGATGCGTAACAAGACAAAATAAAACAAGATTTTTCCTACGTTTTATAGTCTTTATATGTGATTTATTAAAGGCATACCAGGGGTACATAGGGATTAAAGATTTCTAACTAAATAGGTTGCAAGGGAGCACACGTGATTAGTACGTTCTCGTGTACCTGAGATGACTGGCCCATTCTACAGTGGTTGCCAAACAAGAGTTCAAGGTTCAACTGCTGACATGGTGCTGCAGAGGGACTGCATACTACTTCATCCGCCTGCAAAATATGTAGGTATAGTATGGTTGTTATAGGAACTGAACATCATTTAAGTAAATCTTAACGTCTTTCTGTTAAAAAAGTTTTAAAGACCGTCTTTGTTTTACAAGCGATTACTGTTTTGTGACATGATCCAGGAGACTGTGACGTGGGCACCCTCAAGAATATCACATCACCATCCAAAATTACACAGAAACTACCGCAACTTTTAGTCATGCGTGATGAGACCTCAAAACGTGTTCTGACAAAAATGGAGTATCAAAACTCATCCGAACACCGGAAAGTGTTCCCTTTAATGCTAGTATAGTTTACCCAGAATGAAGAAGAAGTAGTTCAATTGAGGGGACAATCACTGCAAAATATGTGTCACCAGTGCCATTCAAGGTTGCCACTGGAACAACTACGTTTACGGTAACTGATGGTTCTAACATGAAAGTTGTTACCTTTCCACTGCCAAACGAAGAAACAAAATCCATTAAACAGTTTAAATTATTATACGATTATTATTTATAATTATAACAACAACTGCTCAACACAACCAAACGTGTCACTTTATTGACCACTGAACTAGAAAAGAGCTCACATTATTTACTATAACCTCCAATGGAAAAGCTGAACGCCTGAAAGAGTGTCACCAACATATCATTCAAGAAGGTCGCATTCGCAACTTGAAAACTTCTGTTTATTATTATTTACAAGTTCCGGAGTTTTTACGTTTCAGTGAGGATATTTTGTGCTGTTTACGTTATCTATACGCTTTATTGGTATTAAGATGTGGCACGGAAGGAAAATTGTAGCCAGACAAAAAAATACACGTTAACGGTCAACTAATTCAAAAGAAATTGCAAAAACACAGTATCTTCACCCTTAAGCAGGAAATATTCTTTTTACCATCCAAAATAAATTGCTAGTACTTCAAACCTTTAATAACGGTGGAAAATGAACCAACAGTTCGCTCTCACTCCTCAGGTGGCCGACTTGTTCCTGTGATATTAAAATAAATTGAGACTGTTAGCACGTTGCTGGGTATCATACTATAAAGAATGCCCTGGGCAGGGTTCGCGAATACTTTCAAAATTTAAATTCCAAGACTTTTCACAATTTTTACAACCGCTACGCATTCCAGCAAACTCATGTCCTGGTAATCTGAAAATTACCCACAAACTGATGGATCCTCAAACATACATCGTTTACACACATATATATTTTCCATTACTTTTCGTGACCAGTTTTGATTGACCAGGTTTTCCAATTGTACGTGGATATTGAAATGTTGAAATCCCGTGACTTTCCGGGTTTTTCAAGACCAGTACGAACCCTGCTAATATATTGACGAGAAGCTTGATTTTTTTTATCTGCTATCTCTTGACAAAGATGACAGAGAAAAATACATGTATTTAATTGAAGTATGGAGATAAAGTAAAAGGTTTAATATGAGTTAAAGAGTCTCTCAGTACCATGAGCTCCATCCTGTGGCCGAACGAGTCCACACCCAGTGATTTTAGCCCTTCGTCTTCCAACTGTAGCAATCTGAAGCACCAGACATAAACAATCAGCAAGGACGTAGCTCTATTGTCTCTTATTGTGATCGTTCAACAACTTTCTACAACGTTCTTGTTTGTTTGTGTATTGTTTTAAGGTGTTGGTTGTTATTGTGGTTATTGTTCGATTTGCCAATCAGAGATCCGCTTCAAGCAGTTACTGGTCGACCCTAAACAATAAGTTTTCTAATTAGCTTATTGGTACAAGTTGAACCTGAAACTGTTTGTAATTCCTAAACGAGATGAGCTGATCTCCGACTTTAACAGCATTTGTTGTCTTCCCGGTAATTTTGTACCATTTGCGGTGATAAATGAAGAACCTGTGAAACAGACTGCTCGGGTGCCCCAAGAAAATCCGGTATGTTTTTTATTTCTTTAATTTACAAATCGAGTGCTTCAAGAAGCCAGACACATACCTTCCTACAAGCCAAGTAAACACTGTCTTACATGTTTTTCTTATGGAAATTTCGCAAAAATCTGCATATACCCGCAGTTCATCGTGTCAAGTGAAGACCGTCCCAAAAGTCAACAAAGAACTTGCAAATACGAATATTGTCAGTCATGAAGTTTGTATCATGCACATATATACGCTATAAAATAAACATCTTTTGTCAACTTGTGCATCCTAGACTGCAGATAAACACTGGCAAAGACCGCACCTGATGGCAACTAATGGTAGTGTGTCCACACAACTTACTACGGGTCAAGACAATCCAGGGACGAAGTCAGCACTCACACTGAAAAATCTCTCCTTATTATAGAAACCATAAGGCGGGAAATGCCATTTCTAAGAATCTGATTTTCAAAATCAAAATCCCGTAAAATCTTACTACATCTCAACGAGACATCTAACTGTTGTTGCTTTAAAATATGGGATTGTACACGGTACTGTTCGAGTTACAAAGTTCACCCGACGAGTTCGCGTTGTAGTATGTTTCTTCCACATTTTATCCTTCAAACACAAGATAATTAGGAAGGGAGCACGTTGCTTGCATTGGTTTGGAAAATATGAAAAAACACTCCAAATTTCTACTACTTCTTGGCCTCAGGCAGGAAACTCCGCTGAAGAACGGAGAAAACTAGTGCAACCTTCAAAAAACGACGATCACGAATATTAACTTAGATAGAAACAGAAAACAATGACGTCATCAAATAGAAGTATAATATAAATATGCAAACTGCAGACTGATGGTCTACAACAGTAAATAATCTAGAGGAAGGGCACACCGCTTACTACATCTCTCGGTGTCGCTTTTATCATTAACTTGCGAACTTCATACATGACAAACACTAAACTATTACTTTCAGGACAAATAAAATTAATGATTGTTTTATGTGTTTCTCAACTCGACCAAACATAGTATGCATGTAAAACACGTTTTTACAGAGCTGGGTTAACAAAAACAGAGAGTATCTTACTTTCCACCTTCACAAAAAACCCCTCCCCTTCCCCTCTGGAAGGTGTACACAGTAACCGATACAAGCCACTTGACACCATATAAAATATCTATTGTGCCTTACCTTTTGCCAGTGATGTGGTTGGCGTGAAAGAGATCAACGTAATCTGCCAAATCTTTGTGACCACCTGGAAAATAGTTCGAAATAAACAGAAGAAATTATTACAAACAAAAATAAAAATGTGTGTTAGAAACATTATCATGTCCTAAAAATTAGCAGGAATCACGAATTTTTGCCTTTGAAACTTATGGAACTATGACTAACGAGCAACAGCTCTGAAACATGACTTACTTCATTTACTATAGTATGAGTCGCGGATTACATTTGTAGATGAATTGTGAACCACTACGAACTAATAATCATTAATATCTGAAGTCAAATCGGATTCCACTTCCACCCTGGAATATTTATAAAGCTGTAAAGACATACTGACACCTGCAAAACACAATACACCAGGCACCAAGGAAGCATGCCGGGAAACTTGTGGTACAACAAGAGCTCCCATCACGCTTTGAGATCTTGGAACTTTATATATAGCGGTAGTGCAAATACGAACGATAATGGCAGCTTTGAAACCTAGCGTTCTCCCCAGAAATCATGTAGAAATAATTAGTGTCAGAGGGGCGTGAATTTGCATAGAACTGCCATTAATTTGAATCACAATGAGATCAATGTGCATAACAATAAAAATCTCATAAAATAGCAGGGTGCTTTACCACAATAGGAGGGCGTTTTACCACTCTAGGACGCTTTTGGGAGAACCCTGAATCCTATTTTCTGGATTTTAGATAGATTTACTGTGACACGTAAAGTTTTTGATATATAAGAGAATTTTAACGTACTGTATCTCTTATAGACTAATATAAACGATGTAGTTATACTAGTGGCGGGTACGAGGGCAACAACACCAAATAGGTTTTCAGATCTCTTGATCTCAGTGGAAAAAGGCAAAAAACCTATTCAAAGCCTCAAAATTGGCGTACTATTCTAGATTCATCGATATACGGTGACGGGAAACAATAACAACTGTACTTGTACGTGGGACGAATTCACGAACTGGAAGGTTTGTCTTTACGTAGAGGAAAACCTACACAAGTAGTAGTTTACTAGGGCAAAGTGCAATGTATTCCCACGCCATATTATACTTATTTGAATGTAAACGCCTTGATCTATCCACTATATATATACTTGTAAATACTTAAAGCATTAGATTTAAAGCGATCAAGATCGAGAACGAAAGAAAGAATGTGAAAACATACAGTCCTTGTGTCAGATCGTTGACTAACCAGTAGTGCAGAGTCTTTCAGACCAAAGAAAGGAAGTGCTGCAACACGTGGTCCTTCGAGCCAACAAGTTGTAAGTTGTGTTAGTGAATGATGAACGCTGTAAAAATGTCCGACAAAACCGCACTCCTCAAGAAGAAAAGAAATGGGCACCGAACTGTCACCAAAAAACAGATTGGAAAGGCCGAAACGTTGATCGACTCGTATACTGGAGAAGAGGCTCAAAATGATGCACTAAGACAATCGAAGGTCAGTTGGCCATGCTTTCAAAATTGGACGACCAGATACTCGACGAAGTCACCGCCAGTGGTGATTCGTCGGAGGAACACATAGTGAGCAAAATAGAGTAAACCAACGACTTCGCCGCTGCCGTGTACAAGGCCACCACAAGAATTGACCAGCTGTTGAAGAGCACAGCACCACCAGCATCCCCAGCATGCACTCCAACTCATAAAAAATCTCAAATAAGAATATTGTGGATATACACGGGCTTGATGATTTTCAAAAGGAAAAGAGAATTGGCGGAGTTATCACAATTAAAAGAAACTGCTAAATACTTTTTGAAATTTCTCTTGAAACGAGAAAGTTAAAACATAACCTTTAACTTAAAAGATGCAGACTTTTTCTGAAGCATACACAATATCGAACCATGGACATTAACAAAGCTGTTTTGTTATCAACAGTATTGAAAGGACATCAAAAGAGCGCAGAAAGAATGAAATAACTCCTCAAAGCAAAGTAAAAGAGGAGCAGAACTAAATGTTGTATACATTGAATTCTTAAAGTACTAGATACAATTTGCAATATTGCGGTTACCTTTGCAGGTCTTTAGATGTCAAAATACAATATGCTCAAAAAGGCTAAGCAATGAAAACCGAAATAACAGTGAACACCACAGCCTCCTTTGGCAGTGCACACAGCCCCGTCAAGTGTACTTACAAATGCTGGCAACTTGAAGCAGCCATGTACACTGAAAGAACAAAAACATACATTATTTCAGTTTTTCAGTATTAGAACACATTTGATATTCTAAAACTCAACTTTAGTACGGGACATAAGCCTGGTTCACACTTGGGAGAGAAGCGTACAGGCATAAGCAGGGCTTGAGAGTCGTAATTGAATGACTAATCGCGTGTGGATGTAGACTTAAGCGATGTCAGAGAAGCTAGGCAAACTTTTCGCCTTGGTTTACTTTCAAACTTTCATAAAATTGGGAGTCGTTCGACCTTGTACTTTTTGTGTCAAAGAGCAAATTACTTCGCATAAAAACAGAAGGTTCCCGGTATAACACATATCTCGACTGTAAAGGAAGAATTTGTGAGACAAAAGTGCGCACTACACACAGGTATAATCGGTAACACCTCAGTGAATTGAACACTTTCCAGCTTCAATAGACAAGTCCTTTTACAACATTTTTTCACCAGGAAAGAAGCGAAGACTAT
>JAOBRH010485701.1:0-10096 GCA_027575125.1 Umimayanthus parasiticus | reverse complement strand
GAAAGAAAGAAAGAAAGAAAGAAAGAAAGAAAGAAAGAAAGAAAGAAAGAAAGAAAGAAAGAAAGAGAGAAAGAAAGCGATCTGGATTCGTGCCATTAGGCTAACGAGCTTGATTTCATAATTTTTGCGTGCTCACTTTTGAGATCTATAATTTGATTTGATGCTGATATTTTCAATTTTTCTTTCTTTTTTTGCTATGAGCATGTTATTCGATCTGTAGTTATGTTGATCCATTGGACACCAAAAAGGGCGAATGGAGCTGGCCTTGGGCCCCTCCTTCTAGCCTAAGATACAAATCCGTAAGATTCACAGTAGACTAAGTCAATAAAAGAAAGAAAGAAAGAAAAGAAACAAACAAACAAAGAAAGTAAGAAAGAAAGAAAGAAAGAAAGAAAGAAAGAAAGAAAGAAAGAAAGAAAGAAAGAAAGAAAGAAAGAAAGAAAGAAAAATAAGAAAGAAAGAAAGACAAAATCAACTGCGTTCTTTTTTCATGAAATAATTAGGAACTGAGGCTAAAGGTTCTCAGTCAAACAATTCGGGATTATAGCGTCATGCAAATGTTCTTAAGCATTCAGTTTGTTGAAATATCCTTTTTGCGTGTTTGGAGGTTACAAAAAACTTGTTCACGTTTTCCAAGCCAAAATTGAAAGTCTTTCGTGAATTTGCTATTTGTTTAGTACAGGTCAGCGTTGGATGAGATATTGCTGTTGACTTGCCGAGTAGGTATTTTAAGAACTTGACTCAAGTAACTGATTTAACACAGTATCGAATCGAACGTTACTAAACTGTTAAGTAACAGTATATTTGTTTTCTATTTACTTTCATCCTCACTGTGTTTCTAGGACGTTGGCAACTTGAAGCCTATTTTTGTCTCAGCACTCTCGACTAAAAAAACTATAACTATAAAGTATTTAGTAAGCATGTTCATAAAACAAAGTTCACGGCAGAATGTTTATGGTTGGTTGTAAAAGCGTCTTGACAAAGGTACGTCACGGAAAGTATTTAGTCTGTTGTTTGTATCTGTTACTGTCAACAGACGTACGACTAAAAGACAAGTGTATAGTTTTTTAGCTCGTCTTATGACAAATTCCATACTTATCATGACGAATGTGCGACTCATAAATATTTTGAAAATAATAAAGAAATCGCGAAAAATTATCCATTCCATACTTAGTGATATTGCAGCCGGTGACCAAAAGCTGCTTTATTTTGACTGGTAGCCTACTGGTTAGGCTCAAAATAAAGCAAAATACAAATGGGATAGATTGACATGTGTCTAGCAAAGCAACAACACTTCGAAAATGAAAATTAAGTGACTTCACATTTCATATGCACACAGTTATCTCTGGGGCAGCTGTATTAATTCAATTTGTTTACTGAATGCTACAATATATATTTTTCCTTACCATTAAATTCTCGTAAAAAACTAATCAATGTTATTGATCTCTTACAGATCGATTTATTTTTCTTAATGACATCTAAATGAGAAAATGTTTGTTACTTTAGCGGAGCGTTTGGTCGTGATAACACAACACTAACACAAACTGTATAGCCGACCTGGATAACAGCGTCCCAGCATCTATAGGTTGTCACGAGTAATTTTGCACTCAAACAAACGTCTAGGTGATGTAAAGCTATTAATAATAATAAAAAAAGACTTCAGTAAATGCTATTTTAGTCATTTCCAGGCTTCCTAGACAGAGTGTTATTAAATTGAAGAGCAAGGGGTTTTTCAGTGAAAAACAAAAGTACTGCATGCAACGCCCAAATCGCAATTTTAAAGAATCGACGCACGCTGACAAAACAGACCTTGGTCCCAAATGTTATGTAAAAAACGATAACAAATTGAAACAAGTGACTAACTTATGTGAAAACTGGAGTTGCTTCAGTTGTATATCGGATTTGCTCAAACTCTTTTAGTTATCTATTTTCATTAAGTGGAAAGGGCGCGTGTAACTTATATTTAGTATTGCATCCTGAAAGCATAACTTCGGCGCACTGACGCGTAAAAAAGTTTGGAGACAACACATGAGCGCTTAAATGAAAGAAACCAGAGAACTAAATTGCATATTGTTTTTGTTATTGTTACCATTAAAAAGCTAATGAAATTCACTACAAGAAAGCTGCAGATTGTTATACTTTTAAAATGCCGTATAATCGGTTTCAAATTGAACAAAGTATCTTTAATTTTTGAAAAAAAAAATTAATGTTCTACAAGTCTATCAAAATCAACACTCAAAAACACAAAATATTGAAAATATTTATGGTAATGCCTTGAATTTATCAATAGTAATAACTAATAGACATTACTCTAAAACTGACTGGACAGGTAGAGACATATTATGATATCCGTTTAACTGCAGCCAATTGACAGTTGAACATCGAAGGTTGGAAATCTTGCCTGTGTTTGCTCCAATTTTACACGATTTTGTTTTTAAACTCTGCTGTTTCTTCAAAAAGCAAAATATACCCACATAAATACCATAAAGGTAGCATTTGTTTTCCTTAAATTTGAAAAAAAATGTATGGTATCAAAATCAATATAAAATATGGCAGAAAAAAAATAGCGTCTTTCTTGTGTACCTTCTGAATATGTGTTAGGTTCTGGGCATGAGGGGAATCTTATTTGAAAGAGTACTTCACGGAGTTTTTACGCAGAACGGTGTTTTATAGCATTATCTAAAACAGCGCAGCCCCTTTCAATACATAACTATCGTGGATCAATTAGTTCCTTTTATCAGAAATAGTTATTTTCTTAACTTCTTCTCATTTCTGTTCTATTCTGTTCTATTCTGTTCTATTCAATTTTGTTCAATTTCATTTCATTCCATTCCACTCCCCTCCACTCCACTCCACTCTATTCTGTTCTATCCTATCCTATTCTATTCTACTCTGCTCTGCTCTACTCTTCTCTACTCTGCTTTGCTCTGCTCTACTCTGTTCTACTCTGCTCTACAATGACTTCTATTCTACTCTACTCTATTTTATTCTGTTCTATTCTATTCTATTCTAGTCTGTTTTAATATATCCCTTGCTATTCCATTCCATTCTTATTCTATTCTATTCTTTTCTTTTCTTTTCTATTCTACTCTATTCTATTTTTTTTTTAAAACCCAAGAAATATTTCCTACTTAAACTTTTTTTTTTAACGACTTCAAAGAGGTTGTGAGTAACATTAGGAAATAAACATATATCAGTCTGACGTACTCATGATATTCTCCTGCGACAAAAAATAATTTGATATATAAAATTATGGCTTCATGTCCAAAAGAACATTTCGATAATTAAATAGCCTGCCGTCTGCCCGAACTGAAACCAAGTTATCAGTCCTGAGGTCCAAGAGAAAAACTCTCTTACACAACATGGTCAGTTTTATTTTTGTGGTTTTTGTGGAACTCGCCATCCACTCGAAACAAGTACCAGCAAGCTCTTTGTCAATTAAAAGCTATAATTTTGATTAAAAACGACCGTGTGTAGAATTCACGCTGAGATATCTCGTCATTTTGATTTGTACAGCTTTCAGTTTATTAAATATTTTGTCTCACCTATTGTGTTGTTGTTTCGCGTGAAATCGACTCTGTGTTTAAGAAGCTAGGGTAGCAAAGTGTGTTATTAAACCTTGTCATGTTGTTACTTCTAGCTCGTTGCTTTATATTATATTTGAGTACAATTCCCAGCATTAAAAGCACAAACATCAAAGCGAGTATGGCGCCGGTGATCGTTCGTTGCAATGATTACACCAAGTCTAAAGTACAAGATTTGTAGAAGATTTATTCTAACAAAGACTGGCTCACTCCCATTTTACAGTTTGCTCAGCTTTTTCCAGAACAACCCCGAGCTTTTGTTACAAGTAGCTATAGCACACGAATAACGGCCATGGAATTGTATTTATCGTAGCTTTAGTAGGCTTGATTTGTTTTTAGAGCAAATTTTGTGGCGTATTGTCTACAGTTCGGAAATGTTTGTATACGCGGTGAATGATGCCAGCGAGTCGCGCACTTTCTGACGTTTTTTCGTCCTGCATCTTTGTTCTTGTTCTTTTGCTCGGTTCCATAGTTCCTTACAAGTAGCTGGAAAACGTTTCTTATTTGAACTTAAAATAAACAACTATTTTATACAATTTCCCTGCACCTTTTTTATTCAAGTATTTTAGAAGGACGCTATTTTATTATGTTTATCGCGTACCTATTTTTTCAAATATTTTTGCAGCAAATATTTTTTGCTTCACAGATTAACAAAACAGTCTAGAGGTGAGCAAGTTTTGTCTTTTGAAAAATTAAAATATATTTTTGGCGTAGAATCAATTTTTTCAAATTCAATATCACGCTGCTTTGAAAATTAGAATATGGTTTACTGATAATGGGTCTTATTTCAGTTCTTGCAACCACATTATCTGGTTAAAATCTCCCTTTTTGATAATACGTTAATATTTATGAACAACACAAAAACGTGCTCTTGATGGTAGATGACAATAACTTCGCCAACAGCAGACACTGCCTGCTCTATGGTTTTACATCAAAACTACAAATAAATTTGATATAGGTACTTAGCCTTTTACAATACTCCAGTTGGTATTGATTGAGCTTCGGCAAGTCTGTTGTCTCACACTCACTTTAATGAAAAATTGCTCATCAAGAAACCAATACTTTCGTGGCAACGACTTCGAAAACAATAAAACTGAATAATCTTGGAAATCTTGCCGTGTCGGTTTGTTTCATGTTCTTAAATAACTGCAGAGCTGGCAAGTGCTGTGCTTTCTCCCTCACATTTATACCTTTCTTGCCCATAAACGTTTAGACCTAATCCACCAAGAAAAAACTAAAACACGTCACTGCTTTTCATTCAGTAAAGACGTATTTATTGTAAGTTGCTTTTATCAACGTCATTGCGAGCAGGTGGTATTCAAAGTTGATAACTCTTTTGTTTATGCCGAAAAGATCAAGTTTTATATTTCTCGGCATATATCATGACCTTTGTTTTGCTCAAGTCCTCAGTTGGTTGTTTGTTCTCTCCCATTGTTTGACCGTAGAGTGTTCCCCTTCAAAGGTTAATCCGAGTAAGTTTCATTTATTTCTTCTATCTGAATTAAGAGAAAGCATTATCAGTTAGAAAGTTATGAGCAGCTATTTAAGAATAATTTTAAATGTTGTTAGAGTTCGGGGTGTGTTCTCTGCAAAACTATTGAAGTGAAGGTTTCACTCTCTTCATTTAGTTTTATATAAACCAAGCATTGCAGCAATATTTCCTCAAATATATAAAACAAACTTATCAAAGGAACGCGTTCGGTAAAATTTTATAAATCGGTTCCGTCTTTTCAGCAAAATGATTTAGTCCGGTTGCTCTGAAAGAAAATTTTGATTGGAATGCATGTTGCTAAGCTGCTCTATAGAACATTAGAATGTGAGTTTATATTATTTGTAAGATTGGATCTGATATTTCCACGATCGAAAAAGGATAACTTTCTTTGAGTATTGAGGTATCTGATTGTTTCTTAAATCAAAGATGCTTAGAAAGAATTTTAGAGTATGCTCCTGCAGGGGAAAAAAAGGACATTTTGGTTTGACAAGCAACACTTTAAAATCTCCACTTATGTACTTCTTGTGTCTTAACACACAATACTTTATACTGGGACGCCTTGAATAAATTGCTTGCTTTTTAAAAGGTCTTGTACACCTTTTCTTAATTTTTAGCAAGACACACTCGACGATTCAATATTTAACCAACAATTTTATTACAAATGATAGCGCTGAAATCAAAGTCAACACCTATGGGGGCAGTTTTTTGCAGTTTCAAAACATTGAATATTTTCGGAAGTTTCAGTTTGAATGATTTCGATAGTTAGTAAAGTATGGCCAGAACAATTCTTTAATCTTGTATTGCAAAAAGCTTTTTATTGAAATTTAAAACCAGTCAGCACGGAAATTAAATTTTCAAATGTATTGTAATCAAAATTATTTGAAGATAACAAAGGTGAGTGTTTGAAAATTTAGTTATTTTTATCAATGAAAGCCTGTTTAATTGCCTGCCGAAGAAATTGTTTCTAGAACACAGTGCAGCAATTTTCTGCCAGTCGATAAACTCAATCTGCATTTTAATTGATCTTTCATTCAAAGGGCCCAGATTCGCATTTTAATTCAATACTAGACTATTGTGAAGTAAAACTTTGGTGATTAATTCTAGTGCGACACGGAACTTCAGAGTATTGCTCTCTCAGGTTGCATGTTTTTGAATACTAATTCTTTAATAGCTTTGACTGCATCTTTAGAAAGTAAAATACTTCGTTAATCTGCAAGTGCTATGGGAAAGGGATGACGTGTGCGCTGGTCGTGGTTTACCACATAATGTCTATTAATGGAAATTGTTCTGCGAGATGACTATAAGTTGCGTGTTGTGACACCACCAGACAAAAGATTATTTTTTCCCAACGATTCATTTGAGAAATGAAATAGACAAAATTACAAGAACTAAAGGAAATTTAATATAAAACATTAAGAATAAACGACAAATTCTAGCAACGACGTTTAACTGAAAGTGTCGTAATAATTGGGCCCTGTATTTCAAAATAGTATTATTGATCAACGTTTTCACTGCAGCTCCAAAGGTTTTGCTAATTTCAGTTAAAGAAATATAAAATCCGAAATTTTTTGTCATTTAAGTTACTTTAGTAGGGTTATCTGTAAATTTCACAGTTTCATATATTTTCTCAGCAAGAATCTTTGGGGAATTTGAACCGATACGGAAGTTGTGGGCCTTGATGAAGCATAAACCCTTGACAATTAACTACAAATTGTCTTTTGAAATATTACGAGTCGTACCGCTAGCACTTAAGAGATGATATCGCATTATTTCAAGTATTTGAAAGGAAATTGTTCTTATGAGCAGCAAGAAATTTGAATTGTGCTTCTTATAATGCTGTTTGTTTAACATATTTCATTTTGCCTTCTTTGGTCTCATGCAGTTTCCACATCTGGGCACCCTATAAACGGTGTGAACGGTGAAGCTATTGAGCTACTATAAATTGCTGCCAACTACCGAAGAGATTCGTTCTGAAAACATTTCAAAGAACTTCACGAAGGAACTGCAGCAAGAATGAACTCTTCAAGCAACCTATCTTGTCCATCTGCGGGTTATGAATCGCCCTCTCTCAAGGCAATGAAGACGGCAGCCTACATGACTTTTTGGATTTTGTCATTTTCCGGCAATCTTTTGCTTGTGGTTGTAGTGTACAGAAACAGAAGAGTACAAACTACGCTGAACATACTGATTGCAAACATTGCCATTGCGGACATTCTCCTAACTATATTTGGTATCCCTCAGCAAGTTTTGTACATTTACAAAGATGCAGAACTCGGGTCGGTGATTCCTTTCATAATGTGTAAATTTACACCGTTTACGAATGGGTTGTCAACCTCCGTGTCTGTGATGAGTCTGGTCGTGATAGCCATTGAACGATTCCAAGCTATTGTATACCCGATGAAGTTCAAAGTGATCAGGATTAAGCGAGGTCTTGCGATAATTGCAGTGTGCTGGCTCATAGGAATCATCTTCTCCTCATGTAATTTGCTCACCTTTCGCCTTGAAACTCTTCCAGGAAATAAGTACTTCTGCAATTATACATGGGAACCCTTCGCTTCCAAAAATGAAGGTCATAAAAACTACACGATAAGCTACTTCGTATGCTTCATCGCTATTCCACTGACACTGATGATCGTGTTATACACAGCTCTCATACACTCCCTTCGGCGACACAATTCAATCGTGAACCAACTGCCGGCTGAGCGCAAGAGGCGCGCAAGAGAAAACAGAAATGTCATTTGTATGCTGGTAACGATGGTTGTAGTATTCGTACTATCCTGGAGTCCTTACTTCGTTATAAATATTTTTCTGTTTATTTTTTATTGGAATTTCAAACCTCCCTGCTACATTGTTCGTGTTTCTTTCTTCGCAGTACTACTGTCATATTTATACACAATACTCCACCCTCTCATTTATTACTGTTTTAGCAGAAATTACCGTGAGAAGTTTCAGCAATTACTGCTCTGTCAAAAACCTTCTCACAATGGCACAGAGTTCAACATGGGTATATCCTAAACCTTTTTTTACTGTCGTATTTGTATTTACATTTGCTTTGCAATTATAGCGAGATTGGTAGCCTTTGTGTGTAAATGAGTACATTTAGAGTTTGCAAGTTAGTACGTTGAATATCGAGTCAAGTTCATTCTTCAACTTTCTGCATGTTCTATTTTTCTGTATACATCCACAAAAACAATGTAAAAATATTTCAGTGACTCTGGTTGTTAATGTTTCAGTTACTTCAGTGACCTTCCTCACTAGAATGAAATAACTGCAGCTGTATTGAATTTCAAGTAGCTTTCCTTCATTGTTTTTTATTCCTTCCATAACCCTCATTATCATTTCATTCTACTGTAGAAGATCGAACGCTTAGTTTTCTAATCGGATCAGTAGTCTTGTCATTGTAAATGTCACTTGATTGTGCACGTCCACTGCACATGTTCGATAAGATTTCTGCAATGTGTTTGTTATCAGTTAAGTCATATAAGCAAACTACAGTCAAAATTCAGTAATAAGAAAAAATCTTAAAGAAGGATGCCAAAAACATCTTGTAAAGCGGTTGCTTGATTAATCAGAAACCAGTTGAGTTCGTTTTGCGTTGTAACTAATAAATTATAATCTCTCAAGATCTTTAGGGTTTTGATTGAGCACGAAGTTCAGTAGATCGGTATTTCGCAAAAGTGTGGGAGCCAATATGAAACTAGCACTAATCTTGAGACAGAACAATGTTTCTCTCGAATACTCCAGATCCAACAATACAAGATAGCATTCTCACGATAATTGAGAAATTCTTATGTAGTAATCGCATTAGTTCTGACAATCTGTAATATTGAAAGCACAGTATTAAACTTGCGAAGTTACAGTATCGACCGCACCCAATCTTTTTACTACACGAAAAGTACAAATGATAGACTGTAGAAGTAACCAAAAACTATGATGTGAATTCTTCCTAGTCTGAGCAGTACTTAGCGGCGTATTTTTCCTTTAAGCAGTATTTTTTCAGCGTAAATATGTTGTGCCAGCGGACTTCCTCAAAATCCATGCGCTAGCATGTAATTTCTTTCAGAGTTCTCAATCCTAAAGCCTCTTTTCTGGTGCATGCCCGGAAAAACTCAAAAACTATCAACGAGTTTAGACAGAATCTGAATTCCAGTCGCCTCCACCAAGGGTCTTATTAGTTATTAGTAAATTTTCTAAATGTGAACTGTTGTTTTGACATAATATTGTAAACATTGTATATTTAGTATTGAATTTTGAAGTTATTGTAAACATTTTACACGGCCATTATGAAAACCAATGTAAATTGATAGAACCCCGTGTTTAAATAAGATTCACTGTTTTCTGTTCACTGTTCTCTCTGTGTCTGTGTCTCTGTTTGTCTGTCTGTCTTTCTTTTTCTCTTTCTCCTTTTCTTTCTTTTTTCTCCTTTCTCTCTTTCTTTCTCTGTCTGTCTGTCTGTCTGTGTGTCCGTCTCTTTCTCTATTTCGTTCTCCCGTTTTTTCTTTTTCTTTTCTCTCTTTCTCTGTCTGTCTGTCTGTCTGTCTGTCTGTCTGTTTGTTTGGTAGCATGGATTTATCGGTGTTTAGTTTCTCATGCAGTTCTTTTTGAAAACTTCATATGATGTATAATGACAAAGAAAGTGAATTTCAAGATACTGCTTTGTTTGTATATAGTTGCCTTATAATACGAAAAAATATGATCTTATATGTTTCACCATGTTATAAAAAGTTTAGTAATTGAATACATTATATACTTTTTATTGTTATGTCATTGTTATACAATGTCAAAGTATGGGCGCCCTATGTTCCTAAGATACTGTCAACATAAAACTGCAAAGTTGGTCAAATATTTTATTTTAAAATTTTGACCAACTAATTTCCTGCTCAAATAGAACTTCACATACAAAATATGTTTAATCCTTAAACTGGCAGGGGGGTTCGTTGAACCCCCCTCGGATTTTTTAGTCTAAAATTTTTACCCCTCGACCAATTGCCAAATGCTTTTGCACAACTGTTCCTCGATA
>JAOBRH010485590.1:0-10097 GCA_027575125.1 Umimayanthus parasiticus | reverse complement strand
AGACAAGTCCTCGACATAAGGATAAACACAATGTTACTCTTTAACAGTGTCTTTTATTGTTTGTTAGCTTTCAGCAACACAGCGAACTTACAGAAAGACCATTCATTCGCAAAATGGTACTAATGAGTACTAGCTAGCTCAGCAATACATTTTAGATATACTTTACCAAAGAACTGCTAATTACAGTTTGAAAATTATAAAACTAAGTAAAAAAACCCTTACGATTATTCTCCCCGCAATTAGTAGCCATGGCAACTTAGTATTCTTCGTCGTACTCCTCCTCTTCTTCTACCTCCGTCTCAGTTCCAACCTCCTCGTAGTCTCGCTCCAGAGCGGCTAAATCTTCTCGAGCTTCAGAGAACTCTCCCTCCTCCATACCCTCGCCCACGTACCAATGGACAAACGCGCGCTTAGCGTACATGAGGTCGAACTTGTGATTAAGGCGAGACCATGCATCAGCGATAGCAGTGGTGTTGCTCAACATACACACGGCACGCTGCACCTTGGCCAAGTCTCCTCCTGGTACAACTGTGGGTGGCTGGTAGTTGATGCCAACCTTGAAGCCAGTTGGGCACCAATCAACAAACTGGATGGTACGTTTGGTCTTGATGCTTGCAATAGCGGAGTTCACGTCTTTAGGCACCACATCTCCACGGTACAGCAGACAGCAGGCCATGTACTTGCCGTGACGAGGGTCACACTTCACCAACTGGTTGGCAGGCTCAAAACAGGCGTTGGTGAGCTCCGCGACGCTCAGTTGTTCATGGTAGGCCTTTTCAGCCGAGATAACCGGCGCATAGGTGGCTAGAGGGAAGTGGATACGTGGATAGGGAACCAAGTTGGTCTGGAACTCAGTCAAGTCCACATTCAGGGCACCGTCAAAGCGCAAGGAGGCAGTGATAGAAGACACAATCTGGCCAATCAGACGGTTGAGGTTGGTGTAGCTGGGGCGCTCAATATCCAGGTTACGGCGGCAGATATCGTAGATGGCTTCATTGTCCACCATGAAGCAACAGTCAGAGTGCTCCAGTGTCGTGTGAGTGGCCAGGATGGCGTTGTAAGGCTCGACAACAGCAGTGGAGACTTGGGGGGCTGGGTAGATGGCAAATTCCAGCTTGGACTTCTTGCCATAGTCAACCGACAGACGCTCCATGAGTAGGGAGGTAAATCCAGACCCAGTCCCTCCGCCGAAAGAATGGAAGATCAAAAAACCCTGTAGTCCCACGCACTGGTCAGCCTGTGGCAAATTGGCAGATACCGTGTAAGAAGCAAAATATACAGGAAGTTATTTTTGTGGTTTTGTGGAGATTTGGCAAAATCGCAAAAATTAATTCCCGCAAAATTAAAAATCCGCAAAAAATATTTCCGCAAAATTTAATTCCATTAAAACAAAACCAATTTTCCACTTTTTAAAAGTTTTGCTCGCACCTGCACTTTTTTGACACAACCGCGCAGTTCCAACCTACTACTGACTAAAAAAGTTATTGAAATACACGCAGCAACTTCAAAATAATCATACTACAGAGCAGTACTTTCACTAGTTCCCGAGGCTTTTTCAGTTGTGTGCGACAAATGTTCGTTATTCATTTCCTGTAATATAAAAATTGATGAAATTCGCGTCAGAAATTTTAGGTTATCACAATCCATAAAGATTTCTCCTCGTCTGAAACGGTATGTTGTCCAGCAGTTAAAATTAGTAACCACAGAAACAACTTCACCGCATATCTATTCGTATCTTCATTGAATCTCCGTGCAGGTTCTAACCTGACCCGTAATCTTTCATACTCGAACTTCTTTAAAACATTTTATGATTTCAGCATTATAAAACAAATATAAATGCAAGGCTGGCACTACGCCATGCTGTAATAAACATATGCATGTCAGCACAGAGGTGCAAAGTTTAGTCTCATTTTATTATACCTGAACAACGTTACAAATATTTATTTACCATTTTGCGAATCCTGTCAAGTACAAGATCAATTTTCTCTTTTCCCACGGTGTAGTGCCCGCGAGCATAGTTGTTAGCGGCGTCCTCCTTACCAGTGATGAGCTGCTCGGGGTGGAACAACTGGCGATAGGTTCCAGTCCTCACTTCATCTGTAAACAGCCATAAAACCAAGTTTAAAGATACGTTATGAAAATTTTTTTATCAAGAACGTCCAAAGAATCAGTTATTGTGCAACTCAGTTTAAGGTGACAAAGTGCCAAAAAACAGTTTTCAATTTCGCTGTGTAACACGGGTTTTTGAGTGGTTTTATTCTTTATCATTACAGGTTATCGCCATTTTGTGTTAGATGGTGTTACAAATAATTTTTTTCTTATCCTTTTATGTACTCCAACTGAACAATTACGTTTCCATGTTTACCCTATGTGACATTCAAAAACATCTATTTTACCATGCATTCAGCTGTATTTTATACACAGAAAATAAATTCAGTCACCCCCAATCCGTCTTAAAATTTGACGAAAAGTTTAAAAAACATATATATGGTAAATGGTTTTGGAACATCTTGATTTTCTGAGATTTTAAGACGGCCCTAAAACGTGACGGTAGGACTTTCAAAACATTTTCTCGAATATATCTCTTGTTATCCAACAGGCGCCAGGCATCAGCACGGTGTGCTGAAACTCACGCAGCGCATAACTCAGATATGCTTGACCATGTTGACAATGAAATCAGAGTTCGCGCCAACATTGAGCTTAAGACCTGACAAAAACTTTAGCAAAATCAGTTTAAATTTTAAATTGTTCTTATATTTTTACAACATTGAACGTTTACAGAAGGAAAAGGAAGGAATTTGTAACGTTTGTTCTGAGACCTGAGATTCACAGCTTAACCTTAACTTGTTCAGCCTAAAATTCAGGCAAGTTTTAAAGCTTAAGAAAGCTTCAGCGCCTTTATTAAATATGTTCCTATGTAATGACACATGTAATATAGAAAATTGAAAGAATAACAGGTCTAGATGTAGGACGCGCCTTCTTCTTTGTGCTCAGTCTCAGTGTCAACTGTTTCTTCGTCGTACATGTATTCTATCATTTGAGTTTATTTATATCTCAGGATAGAGCCATTTCTATTACTTTCAAAATTCAGTTAAAACTTTCACAAAGTTGCCAATTTCTTTATCTCAGCTTTGCTATTAAAAACGACTGATTCATGTAAAAAATACGTACCAATAAGAATGGTTGACGCTGGTTAAAATTGTTTGTGATGTCTATATAAAACGTTTAACTGAGTTTAACTGAGGAAGGTCACTGAAGTGATCGAAACGGTTTATAGACATCACAAACAATTTTAACCAGAGTCAACCATTCTTTAATATTAGTTTTAAAAAGTTTTACTATGCCTGGTTACAACCACAGCATTTTTAATCAAATACGTACCAACGACAGTGGGTTCCAAGTCAACGAACACAGCTCTCGGAACGTGCTTCCCGCCGCCAGTTTCACTAAAGAATGTGTTGAAGGAATCGTCTCCACCGCCAATGGTCTTGTCACTGGGCATCTGACCGTCGGGCTGGATTCCATGCTCCAAACAGTACAGTTCCCAACACCCATTCCCAATCTGTACGCCTGCTTGGCCTAGATGAATTGAAATACACTCGCGCTGGATAGCGGAGGTAGAAAAATAATTATGTTTTTTATCATTCAGAGAAACAAAGTGGAGAACATTGAGACACTTGTAGAAAACACTTGAATTGGGTAGCTTCAACCGGTTAGGCTTTCCCCGCTATCTTCAGTCTATCTTTCTATGAGAGGTTTTCGAATATTTTGCACACGTACTCTAAAATTAAAGAAAAACGAACTCACCATTTTGGGGTTTTGATGGACTGATATATGTAACGTAAATCTTAAAACAGAAGTGTCGATATATTTTTCTCCGTTTGGTAGCAAGTAACGACCACCGTTCAAAAGGAGATCTGCGAGGAAAAGATAAGGTTTACAGGAAATTTGAAATTATTTATTGCTCGCGCGAGACAGTGTCAGTTTCAGCTATAATCTTCACTGGATGATTTCCTGGCTTACTGTCGTTTTTTGCCCACAAAACGCCGGATTGACTGATTTAGCTCGAGTTTTAGGTAACGTTGCTTAAGACATGTCGGACACATTGCAGCACAAATCAAAACATATTTGGAGTATTTATTCTTGCCAAATGTTTAGTAAATTGTCATATGTCGGCAACAACGCCCACGCCCTGTATTTATTATATATAATATTTTTTCTGTTACTGGCATTCATAGTTTATATCTAAAAACAGTAATTATATGGTAGATAGTATTCTCAGTTCCGATTATTTGCTGAATCTAATAAAATTTCCGTCAATAATATTTAAGACGAACAAAGTTGTTACAGTCCCTTGGATTTTAATAGATCACGCGTGCATTAGTAATTTTAAAAAATACCCTGACGCTCAATCAAACTGCCAACTAGACTGATCTTGTTACAGTTTAAGCTACAGTGTTTTAAAAAAATTGGTCCCAAACATGTTTTTACAATTAATTAGGTTGATTTACAAGGAACATTTTCAATTTGCTTTCTTTCAATTAATTATTTGTTCAGATAGCCTGGAATCTGACCTGCCACGTTTCACTACAGGCAGACAAATCTAACAGTGTGGGTTAGGCTGCGTGACGTCATGAAATTTACACGCTCAGTGACTCCATATATTTACTATAATCACAGGCAGCCCAAGCATACAGTTATTATTCAGTTAGTAAATTGGTGCAAACGGCACAAATAAAGTTTCCTTACCTCAGTTGTTGCTCTTTGGTGTCATTCTTGTACATTTTAGAGCCATTAGAGGCGATTTGGACGGGATTTTCGACCGGCATCAACGGTCGCGGAGGAATCCTTCCCAAAACCCCATTAAATCACACCAGAAAGCACAACTGCCATTAAATAAGTGAACTTTATTTATCTGGCTACATTTTGGTGCATTTTGGGGGTCATAAGATAGAAACTGTAGGATTTACGAGATATTTCCAGCGATCACCCAAGACACTCAAAATACGCCGATAATCGGCCGTTGCCAGCCCCTGGCCGTTGCAAATTATAGTAAATATATGGAATCACCGAGCGTGTAAATTTCATGACGTCACGCAGCCTAACTCGCACTGTTAGATTTGTCTGCCTGTGGTTACACCGAGAGAGGACTGGAACTGTCTGTTGTTACGGTAAATTCAAAATGGCGGCATAAAAGGAACTTGTGATATAATTTTTGTGTAGTTTTAAAAAGCACAGATACGTCTTAAACGTTTTATTTTTTCTCTTTATCTTTTTTCTAAACATTGTAAAAGAATGTTTACGAGCCAAGACTATATTGACCGAAAAACCGGTTCGGAAAACCTCGGACGCTTCGAATATCTGCAAGCATTGGTAACAGAGTTTCAGGACTGCGACAAACAAGGTCAGAAGGCTTTGTGAAATATTTTTTTTATATTCTAATAGATGGTTAAGTAGAACAGTCATACCAAACATTATCATGAGGACATCCAGAATATTTCACTTCTTGTCATTTGCTACGGACTTTACTGTATTCATGGGGCCCGAATACGTGGTTAATCTTTTGAATTTGAAAATGTTTGTGGATTATTTATATGAATTTTTGTTTTCATGAAAGACGTTTTAGTTTGGACTGAATTCCAGTCGTGGTCAAAGTTTCCAGCCCGGTTAACACTTACAAGCTGGAATTTTAAACCCAGGAGGCCACTATTCAGTGTTCACGTTGTGATTTGAGCAGTGAAAAAAATTAGTAATCTGTAAGGCCAAATAAAAAGAATGATTAGTTTCTCGTCCCCGCCCTTTTCCTTTTTTTCCTTCTTTTCTTTTTGTTTTTTTTTCTTTTCCCTCTTTCTTTTCCCTCTATTTTGTTTTATTTTTGTTTTCTAAATGGGTATTTTTGGGTAGTTGTGGATCATTGTTGGTGGTTTTGGGTTGTTTTGGGTAGTTCCTTGTTTTAGTAACTACGGTTTTATACCTCTAACTTGCCAATGATCTATATAATTTACAAGTAACTCAACCTTAAGGCATACAGATATTCCAACCCTCCTGTTTTAGCTGGAAACCTCCCGTTTTTAGGGTTATTTCATCCTCCCATTTTTGCTTCAAAACCTCCTGGTTTTTTTGTTGTCCTCGAAAAAGAGTAAAATATTGTTATAGTTATGTCTAAAATTGAGTAAAAATTCAACTTTAAATGCCAGTTAAGCAGCTAAAGGCCTGAAAACCTGACAGAATTGTAAAAATTCAAGACATGTTATGTTCCGTTGTAGACTTTACAATGAAACCAAAATAATGTTAATGCAATATAGTGGAAAATATGTCTTGTTGAACTAAGATGTCACCAATTTTGAGACAAAAAGCTCCAGACCCCCCTTAGGTATCAAAATCGTGAGAACTTGTAGAACCTCCTATTTTTTAGTCTCCAAAGGTTGGAATCTCTGGGCATAGCAGTTCAAGATATAACTAATTACCACATCAACTGGCATATCCATTTTCATATGATTGTGTATTTTGTGATATTTGTTTTCAGAAGCAAAAGAGCAGATCTTAGCCAACCTTGCCAACTTTGCCTATGACCCCATCAACTATGGCCACTTGAGGAGGCTCAGTGTGTTGGACTTGTTTCTTGGTAGGTCTTTCTAGAGCCAGAGAGCAGACTTCCAATCCATTACTATTCCTAAAACTGGTACTGGTCATTCAATGTGAATAATGGGTTATACACTCCTTGAAGCGTGAAGGGAGTGGGGTACTTTGTTACAGGAGCTTTATAGGTTTGTGCGGCACCAAATGGTTTAATTACTTTTTGAGCAATTCAGGTTGTGCTGAACATGGGATCCAGAATTCAAGATCTTGTTCAATCTGAAAATAGGTATCAATTTTAAATGAAACTGTGGGGATATGTTTTATCATGTGTGGAAGACACTTTGAACTCCTAAAAATAAGTACATCAATCAGTTTTAGCATCAGGTCTGGTACATTGGGTACGTAAGGGAATTAATTAAATTTTGTCTGAAATAGGGTATCTGTAAAGATTCTTGGTGTATGCCGCATGCCCCCAAACCCTACTAAAATGATTGAGGAGTACCCACGCCAGTAGGTACCAGCCTTGAAGGTATGATAGGCTTTTTGAATCTGTTTCATAAATGTATAGGAATCCTCTTCCTTTTCCTTTGGGTCTAAAGATCTGACGTGTTTTTCATACTGTATCAAGCACTCGTTACTGCCTCCTCCTCTCAGCTCCCCAGCAAAAATGTTAGACAACTTTAGACACTAGGTTGTGCTATGTCTCACTGTCTAATTTTATCTAAAACTTCCACATCTGTTTCTGTTACAGATATGTTGACAGAAGACAATGAAAAATTCGTTGAGTTTGGAATTGGTGGCTTATGTAACAGCTGCTTGGGTGAGTCACAGGACATACTGTATAATCACAGTGCTCATTGTTTTTAAAATTGTTAAAACAATTGAAACTGTCTTAGAATGATATGCAACCTTCTCAGCCCAAATTGTAGCCAAAACATTGTTCTGAATTAATCCAAGTTGAGTTTCCCAGTAAATGTTACAAAATTGCTCTGATAATTACAGTACTTTTGACTCTCAAAGAACCTTATTACAGTCGCTATTGGGGGTCAACCGCTCTTGGGTATTGAGTTAGTTCAGTATGTCAGTGGAAGGGTTATCAAAGTTGTATTTTCAAAGTGTTTGTTGTGTTTCAGTTAACTACCAGTAGTCATTAAAACTGTACTTATCAACTTTTGTCTGGTAAGGCATAAATTTTAAAACCTTTTCAGCCCCAAATATGACAAATGATGTACCACCAAATTCTCCTAAATGGTATCTATACTTTCCTTTTAAGCAGTTTGAGGGAGTTCTTCTTTTCATATTGGACAGCATGTGTGATCAATTCCTATATTCTCACAACAAAACAACATATTTTGTCTTGATATTGTAAGGAGAATATAGACATTGATAAAGTTACTGAAGCTGAAAGGATTAAGAGTTCAATACACTTAAATTTTTTGTCATGATCACATTTTTTGTAGATTTGATCTTAATACTACTTTCCCCTTACAGACAAGGAAAACAAAAAGTTCATCGTGGATAACAATGGAGTCTCTCTAGTCACTGACTGCCTTTCCAGGTAACTTGATACAAAGCTGAGATGAAACAGTCAAGACTTCAATCTTCAGTCATTGACTACAACCAGGAACAATATTATAAACTAAGTAATTAAACTAAAATTTGTTCAAACAAATACCAAGAACGTCTTGAAATGATCAATATATAATTTAAAAAACCTTTCCTCTAACGTTCATTGCCAAGTAATATTTGGTTAATTAACGCTGTATTGCACTGTTCTAGATTTAAAATTTAACTCTTTCAGCCCAGCCACTTTATCAGTATGTAAATTCTCATTACAATACTGTATCCACACAAAACAAGTTCTTTTTTTGGTAATGGGGATTTATCTGAAATGAAAAAATTAAATTCTCCCAACTTGTTTGCAAGGGAACTATAGAGAAAGTTTAGGAGAATTAAGCAACAGGTTTTAATATGTATGTGTTTGGCGCTGAGAGGGTTAAGCAACTCATAGTCATCCAGATCAAATAAGGTTACATGTATTTGGACTGAGATGGTCTTGCTTAACACTTAAAATAAACTTGCCAGACTGTCCATTTCTTGTTACATGAATCCTGAAAATCCTGAATTAATAGACTCTATAATTGTAAAGTGTAATGATGGAACCTTTCTGCTCATAATCCCATCAGCTTAGGAATAAGCCTATCATTCTAAACCCCCAAATATCTTGACCATATGCAAGCCCAATCTGCTTTAATACTGGTATTCCATGACACTTATGGCAGCTTCCTTTCTCTTCTCTCCTGTAGTTCTAATGAAGAGACAGTTCTTTCTGCCATCACCACCCTGATGTATCTTACAACACCACAAACAAAGCAGGGTGAGTTGCTGTTTCATTGTTACACGCAGGTGGGGTGAGGGAGTGAGGGTGAGTGGGGCAGGGTTTACACCCATATTCTGGGTGGGAGTGTACCATCCAAGTTCTCCAAGCCTGGCCTTATTTCAGACTAACAAAGCAATTTTCTGTACCCTGTTTCAGACTAGACTGAATAGATCAATACTTTATTTTTCAGATCAGACAAAACAAGCATAACTATATAAACAATTAACAGGCCTATAAAACAGCAGGGATATAAAACAGCAGGGTTATAAAACAGCCTGTAGTTTTGCTTATCCTGTATCCCAAAGTCTGCAAAGTGATTGTCTGTGGCAGAAACCTGGAGCACCTGCAAGTTATGAGAAATGTTACTTTATAGTTCATACATGTAGGTTCTTTAAGAAAACCATACCCTTTTCTAGGTACAGTATTTCAAGAAAAATCTACTGTATGTTCCATTCCAGACCAAATTGGGCTGAAAATTATACCCAGTAATCAAGTGTAGGGAGTACACCACCTCCTTCCCCCCACCCCACCCTCATCCCACACCCAAGGTTAGGTCTTTAAAGTTTCTTAGAAAAGACTTGTCATGAGCTTTAACCTTGCATCCAACAAATGGCCGGTGTTCTCTAAAAATTTGCTGATACCTCTTCACATCACTAGTCTTTACAATTTAATTATTTTACATTATTTTGATCTCATGGTTTTAGGACACCATATTTCTGGATTCACTTCAGTGTGTGCTTGCTAGGGTTAGTTGGCAGTACTTTGCGTAAGATGTACTTTTTTTCTTTACTTAGAAATAACTTCTGAACCTCTTGTTGACTGTATGAAGAAGTTTGCAAATTCCTCAAGCACAAGGTTGAGTAACCTAGCAAAGGTTTTCCTGCAGGTATGGAACAACTGATGTGACTGGTCTGTTGTCTGTCACATGTCTGTTGCATGTCTATTAAAGAATTGTTACATGTCTCAAAGTCTCTCTCCCATGTTTTAGTGTTTGATTCTAACCTTTTGTATTCATTTTAACAGGACTATTGCAATATTACGTGGCCTCCTTAGTGTGGATGAGAGTAAACAACAACAAGGGCTAAAAGCTGCTGCGGTCAATCTCGCGGCCATATCAAACAACCGCTTGAACCAGTAT
>JAOBRH010485479.1:0-10097 GCA_027575125.1 Umimayanthus parasiticus | reverse complement strand
CACGAAAAATGTTTATGTGTCCCTACAACAAATCTGCCATTATCATTGAAATTTGCTTTTTTATCTTCACTAAAAACTTCAGATCGAGGTTATAATCCGTGCGGACGTCTCGGAAAACAGACTTCCGGAAACTCAAAATAGCTTTAGTGACTATAACATATCACAGCCGATGCCCTCAGTGTCCCTCTGTCCCCTCATCTTCTCTTGCTCAGTTTCATTATGTTTCTTACAGTTAAAGGTGAAAATTTTGCCAATTCCAGGATTTTCAAGGACTACAACCCAAATTCAAGGACTTTCCAGGGCCTGGATTTTTTTTTCCAATTTCAGGACTTTCCAGGATTTTCAAGGACCATGGCAATCCTGTAAAATGCAAGACAATGAAAACCAAAACCACACAGTAATAGTGATAATGGCTAGTAATGCAATGGTAATGCAACGGCAATGGAATAGTAATGGTGGTTATGATAAAATGTTGAAGGTGATAATGATGATGATGTAATAGCGGTAATACTGGAATTAGATATGAAAATGGCAATGTTGATTATAAAAATAATCATAACAGTAATGGTAATGATAATTATATTTAACCTGAGACAGACGTCATTTACCTGTTGCTGGCGCTTGTAAAACGCTTTGTCGGCACCCATGTGCTCCAGTTTCAGGTGCGGACTGGGAAAGCCTTTTCTATGCGAGTACACATCCCTGACAAACTGCTCCTCCTCCAACAGCATATCTGACAAACATAATTAAACCTCAGTAGACATGAACAGACATGAATGAACATCAGTGAGTATGAATGGAGTAAAATATCCCTCACGAACTTCACCTTCAGCAGAAGCATAACAGACCAACATAAGTGAACCTCGATAGCCATAAACAAACATCAATTAGTACACATCCCTGACAAACGTCCTTTCCTCCATAAGTATAACAGACTAACACAGGTAACCTCGATAGCCATAAACAAACATCAGTGGGTACACTGCCCCTCTCCCATAAGCATATCTAAATGTCTCCTTACTTGACTGTTTATCGATCAACACGAGGTCAGTGGCGTCCAGATTCAAACGAGCCTTGTAATACTGCAGAACCTTGCCAAACGTCATTTCCTGAAAGAGTCTACCGTTATTTCAGATGAACAAACAATAAAGCAGATTTTTATCACACTAACACCACAGCCTTCCCTGTTCACCTAGCTTTTGTTCATCCAATTTATTTAAAACTTTGACATTGTCATTTTTGTTTTACTTTTATAGGAATAAGGACCAATCTAAACGCAGTGTAATAAAATAACTCAACAGACGTAGAAGATTTATCTGAGCATTAAGACAAAAAGATTAACAGACAGTCTTGTCAAAAAAATACATAATAAGAATCAAACAGAAATCACAGCAAGAGAGACAGGCAGAAAGACAGACAGACAAGCAGACAGACGGACAGACAGGCCGAAAAACAAAAAAACAGGCAGATAAAGAGAGCCAAACCAAGGTGTAGTTGCTCAAAACTTTACGCCTGACGTTCGCTGGATCTTACGCCTAACATTAGTCGCGTTCTACAGTTTAACACCTTAGACTAACGTCGGACGAGCAGCCTTAGTGCAACTGGACCCTAGAGTTTGATGATACAAGCAAATATGAACTAGCTACAGATGTAAACAACTGCTCAAAACAAAAACACATGGGCAAAAGCATGATATTGTTAAAAAACGATCAGCTGGACAAACAGACACGAAATAAGCAAACAAGAAAATATAAGACAGAGAAAAAACAGAAAGGAGGGTGAGAATTGCTGGAGATTGGCAGAGCTGCAGTCAAGAGAAAACAAGTTAACAGTATAAAAGGATTAAAACACAGTTGCGTTCTTACATCGTGTACCGGAACCCTCTCCAAGGAGCTGTCCTCTGCAGCGTACGACACCGCCAGTTTCTGTAAAGAATGTAAGCATTGTGACGTCATCAACGGCAATGTGTTACTGACATAGAGATTGTACAGCAAGCGCGAACACCCTGCTTTGCGGTGAAGATTTAAACAACTTGCAATGTCTGAGAGGCAGACAAAATAGCAATCTGTAATGTTGTTTGAGATTATCCACCTTATCATCAATAGTATCGTTATCATTATCGTTATCATTATCGTTATCAGTCATAATTGATATCGTTATCGTTATCGCTATCATTATTGTTATCGTAAGCATAACTATAATCATAAGCATAAGCATAAACATAATCATTAACATTTATAGCAATTGCGGAAAACCTGGCCATAAAGCTAAACAACAAACGACATTACAGAAGATGACTGCAATGACAATGACTGGCTCTGGTTCAATCAACACAATGTGACTTTGTCAGAAACACAAACTACAGATTATTACTGATATTTCGTTTATAAAACACAGAAAAAATGTTTCCACTTTAAAAACCCTAGCGTAGCTTATGTTGGACATAGCCTTCACAGAATGCGGACATGACCTTAGATTATTATACGAGCAGTTCGCGTCTGATGTAAGGCGCGTCTTCTTTCTCTCGTTCAACGCTTACCAAAGGAATTCGCCAGTTCCAAACCAGACTATTTTAACACATATGTATGTCCATTGCTCACCTTCGTCCCTGGAACATTGGCACTTATCATCAACGATGCCTGAAAAAGTTCAAACAACCAATAAATTTACAAATTGAACTATATATATCTCAAAAGTGCATTGAACAGCAACTTTCAACCATACGTGGGCTAAACATATGTTTTATTCTTTACAATTTCTAGTACAGCACTACAACTTACCACGCTTAAAATCACTATACAATTTCTATTATAGTTGTGATATTAAAGTAAACCAAATCCATAAATCTGCTTAAAGTGGCGTAACGATATTTGCTGTTGCAGTTCGAATGTCAGAAACAACTCCGCTATTTCAAAAAGGTTGTCTTTTGCATAAGAAAGTAAGGAAATATACAGTTTATATCAAAAACGAAGTCAGAACACATAATGAAAGTTGTCGCATTGGAAAACTCTAATGAAGAAGCGATTACAAGTGCGTTTCAAAGCGAAAACATGCTTTCTAGTGACTTACGCTTTCATTATTAGAAACCCAGAGCCGGTCGAGAAGCACGAGACAGGACTGACACACTAGAGAGGTAAAGTCTTACGTCTCCGGGAAACGATGAAGAAAGAGAGATGGTTTCTTTTCGTTCAGGAACGAGACAACCTTGCTTGTGTGGAGCGGATAGTTATATTATCTGTTTAGAAGGCTTCTCACACACAAGAAAGACATCTATAGGTAGTGAAAATAATTTCTTGTTACACTGTCATTAAAACCCCCAAAACAGAACTGATATATATGGCCAAGAGCCCGTACTTGTTGCTCAAATTTATCGTAGTTAAGAATGCAACTGCATACCGTAGCTCCAAAAATTCGAAAAACTTACGTCACAATGTTCCTTCTTTAAACACTGTTTGAGGTCTTTGAAATACAGCCCCTTGACACTGGGCGCCAACTAAACAGAAATAGATACATCAAACTGTTAAACGAGACAAACAAGACCTTAAGAGTTATGGCAAAGCAAGACAGGGATATGCTGCTCAACTTCTCAGTACAAGTCTCTTTAAACTGAGACACATGTCAATATTAGGCTATTGTAACAACACATCACGTTTGTCTTAATTGTCTTCGTTCTCTTATGAATACAGGCATATTATTATAGAACTACAAAAAGACTGACAAGAACAAGATTTAATTATTATAATTTTTCCATACTAGGCAGGTTTTCTGACAAATACTTGATGGTACTGTTTCTTACCTCCCACAAAAGTGACAGCACGAGGGCGACTGGGTCCTTGTTCCCAGGCTTTCTCGTGCGAGCGTAAAACATTACCACGCCCACCTGAGAGAAAATGTAACAGGCACTATAGTCAGTTTAGATGTAAATCATCATAAAAACGTATATTAAACAGTGTTTTCTTTGAGACAGTGGGTACATTACCTGGAAAAGGAGGCACGGCAGTAACTAAATGATATTCAGAATGTAAATGAGAAGACCGATTGGGAAACGGGGTATAGTGACTGAGGAAAGGCAGTGCAATTTACCCGTGTAACGAACTTAATGAAAATATGGTCTTACATGCATGTAACTATAAACATTCAGCCACAGTCCAAAATAAATCCAATTCCCATCTCAAACAAACACCGCCTACAAAGGAGTGAAATACCCGCACTCCCAGCGAGTCACTCAAACTTGTCTTTTGTTACATGATTTGTTTATGTTGATAACCAAATATTACAAAATACTGCAATTTAGTATATATAAACGCAAACGTGTGAAACGGCGATTAATTGACCAAATTTTGCACTGCACAGCTCAGGGATTGTATTCTTGACAAGCCGGCTGACCGGCGGCTTTTTAACAAGTTTCCTTACCTTTTATACAACATTGCGTTTATACTAGTCTACTGTCAATATTTGACTGAATAAATTTGATTCATTGATTGATTGATTGGCCGATTAATTAAAAATTGACTGAAGCTTTTCAACCACTGCCTTCTCCTCCTAGAGAGGGTTCAGTCCTTACCAAGCTATTGAAGACGAATCTGGCCGCCCCTGGGGGCATCTCGGGAAGGAACATGGACAGCTTCCTCAACAGAATGATTTGCTCTTCCTGAAGTGAACACAAACATCTTTCAATCAGAGGAACGTTTGATAGCTTACTTCGCTGGTAAGTTAGTTGCTATGTGCACTTTACTTCGCATATGAGCAATACAACCTATCCAAACTAAATGCTGCGATACACTTATTTAAAACTGTTCTTTCTGCGTCGGTGAGTGAGGGTTCCTCAACTTTATCATCATTTTTCTCTAGAGTACAATCCGTATGCTTGGGGAATGGGTTTAAGAGACCCTGAAAACTGGACAGAATTAAACGGGGTTTTTTAAACGACGATAATACCGGATATTACGGCAGCATCGACGCAAATCACTGGTCTCGTCCAATAAACGTCAAGGGTAGTGAATCCATGCATAATGGTAATGCGAATAAGGAAGATAACGAAAAAACACTGAAGCGCTGTGACGCCGGATGAGTTGTCAAATTTTCCCTGGCTAGCTTGTAGGGTTTGTAGAAACTAGCAAAGAGAATTTAGACACACATCATTTGACGTATTTGGGGCTGAAACGTTGAACGGACAATCACGTTTCGTTCCGATTCCCCCACGAATAGTGAGAGAAGAAGTGATAGGTAAGTAGGTGTAAGAAAGTGTCTTACAATGAAGTTTAAACCTAGCTAAAATACCCTGTGCTTTTGACAATTTCGTATAAAGCTAGATTGTTCAAACTTCTGAACCAGTTGTCAAAAACGTATATACGGCCCCCATATTGTCACTCTGAAAATTTGAACCAGTTCGTGTTTAAAGAGTCGCGAAGTTACTTGATACTTGATTTTGTTTGGTTCTCAATTGTAGAAGGAAAATACCTACAAACCAGTTGTTACCTGTTTGTCTTTCTTGGTGATCTGCTCGAGAATGGTGCGGAAGAAGAGGACAGGGTTGTCCACCAGACAGTTCCATATCACGCGGTAAGCACCCTCCATCACTGCAACATGATTGGTATTGGACAGAAATGTTAGCAAATGGGACAAACGTTGTGAAGGCGATATCTACAGACTCAGTGCATGGGGTCTAGGCCAAGTTTTGTGTACATATTTGAGTATTATAGCATAAACATGAACTTTGGCATACTGACAGACAGACTGTCACAAAATAAGGCGTAAACGAATATTGAACCATTCTGCCAAAATTTCAATGTCTTTAGATAAACGTTTCACAGAGAAAACTACATCTAAAATCTTCCTAAATATAGAGACAACGTATGGAAGTTCTCTATATTTTCTTACAGAATTTCTAAACTTCCAACACAGGTTTTCTCAGCTTGGCTTTCGCGCATGTGTTACAGTGGTTAAGGTATGTTGTGCGGTACTTGCGAAGAGGTTGGAATGAAATCTACAAGTACGACTTCCTGACAACCGGTGAAACCACACAACGTAAAAAAGGCAAATTAAATGCGAAAAATACGCACCACCGCACGAGTTGTTTTGAAACTACTTTGATGACAGCTCTTTGCATTTGCCTTTATAAAGAATATCTTGCAAAAAAATCTTCTTCCTCGACCAGATGAAGTGGAGATAGACAGAGGGGTGAAAAAGCCTGTCTACACCAAACTGCCTACACTTGAAAGTGGCCCCGGGCTACGCCACTGGTTGTTGTCTCGGCATTTGCCGTACACATATATATACAAACACAAAACAACAAACACACATACCTGCCACTTTGTCACTGTCCACGAGCACGTCATCCAGTAGTTTGATAATGTGGGGCACAGCTGACGATAAGGAGGAGGGCCACAGCTCTCGCTCTTCTGACTGCGGAATGGCAGCACCTATATAATACAAGAGAAGCCCAGCGATAATTTAGGAACAGCCAATGCAAATACATACACGATATGCAATATAAACTCAAACAAATATGCAGACGTAGTAATAGGATAATCTTATTGTTTACATGTTGGCGCATTAGCAATAAAATAGCAAAAAAATCAACTCAACTTTAAGTTCAAATATAGTCCACGCATCGAAAGATCATTGCAGATTTTATTTTCACTGAAAATTTAAGTGTGAAATGTTGAAGAGTTTGCGAGAAATGAGGGGTTTTTCAAAGAAATTTCAATGATTCATACTGCTGCCACCTGACATTATATTATCTGTAAAAATTGAACTTTTCAAAAAACACTTTACCCAAAACGTATTCGGCATAATTTACGCGGCTCAATTTTTTTCAGTACTAACTCTGCCAAGGTCTTTCATTCGGTGGGTCCTGCGTATTTGGAATTCGAAGTTGGGTTTGTGCTAATTAGGCAAAAATGTACACGATTAGGTGATTCGACTAAACCAAAAGATTTACTTCTAACATATCCTAGCACCTAATTTGTCTTACTAGTTTTCTCGTTTTGAGACTTGTTATTTTTGTAGTATGACACTTGTTCTTGTTCCAATTAACTCAAAATGTTTTACCACCTTACAGGATTAGCCCTCTTGGTTATTTCGAGTGGTCAGTCGTTCGGACGGTATTGTAACTAATAACCCAAAATGAAGGCTCTTCGGTGCACTGACTCAAAATGACTCAAAACCTTCAACGCTTACAATCAAGAAATGCCCAGGAACGGTCCTGGTGGTCGTAGTGTTTTCTTTTTGTTTTGTTAATCAGTTCAAACACATGTAATCTAAACTGCATGTATTGTATCGAAAAAAGTTGTTGTTGTGAATTAACACCAAAGATTCGCCAAGAGACACAAAGCGACCCACCTGCTTCGTCTGTGCTGACATTGGCAGCCACTGTGGCCTCGAGGGCCACCGGAACAGTCCGCAGTGGGAAACAAGACCTCTGTTTCCGCCGCTCCTCCTCTAGGTCGGCCTCCTTGACCTTCTTCTTGTCCTTATTCTTTTTCCCCTGCTGCTCCTCCAGAATCATGTTAGCGTCCCAAGGACTGTCTGGTGCATGGGGCACGGCCACGCCCACGGGAGGGGAGGGCTGGGTGAAGTCCACTCGAGGAGGAGGAAGCTGTAAGAGGAAATCAATTCCTAGCGTGTTATTGTCCCAATAAAACGATACTGCGAATATCTGCATTCAGGATTCAAACTTTCCAGGTTTGATGTAGTTTATACGAAATATTGGTAAGTTTCTTGCTGAAACATTAAGGCACACGATGTCGAGCCGAAAACATACACAGGCGCCTCTGTAAACCGAAATACAGTTCGCATTTGACGTCGGAGCACAGATAACAACCAAATGAAGTAAGTTCAACGTAAGTGACAGAACACGATACTAGGATTACCCTAGTCTTATATATAAAATGGAAATCGATTCAGTGCTCATTGTTGTCCAAGTAAAACGAAACAGCAGCATTTAAACCTTCTAGGTTGGAAGTAGATTTATACTAAATATGGGCATAGGAAAAGGGTGGTGCTCAATCACGAAGACCAACTCACGAGGTCGAACCGAGAGCATATAAAGACACCTCTAGCAGCCGCTGTATGGTTCATCTAGATCTATGGGCCAGTTGGAATAAGCTGTACGCAGATGGCTGACAACAACACTGGGACTACCCTGCCTTTTTCGATAAATGTGTGGGTTATTTTAAGTCCTACCATAGAAAATCATATTATTATTATTATTATTACTATTATTATTATTATTATTATTATTATTATTAAAAATCATAAGATTAGACCAACGGTTTAACGTTCACTATAGTGTAAGAGATCTAACCGACTCAGCCAACCACGCTCACATCACGTTATAAGTCAGGATGTAACGATTGTTATGAGTCAGGCGAACTATTTGTTTATTTCTTAGTGGAAGGTCTGGATTAGACCATGCCAGTTTTCCTCCGGAGCTAAAAACCGGACAGTTTCTGTACGTACTTTCTTCATGAATATCACAGCCACATTTTGATTTTTTGCCCGCCATTTCAATTTTCTGCATTAAAAATGGCACTTGACCTCTTTCAAACGACGATGATGGCCAACAAGCTGAGCAATTGGGGTCGGTGGGTGGGTGGTGGTGGTGGCTGCTCACTTAATACGATCTGGACTCAAAACCAAAGTGAACTCCAAATTGTCTTAAAAAAAGCTTCTAAGAACATAATAGAAAATACAACGAATGATTTCATACATATCTGTTCATACTTGTGTGTCTTACCTTAAGAAGCTGCTTGGCACACTCTTCAAGCCTCGGCCATGCGTGATAACGGGACTGCCACAACACTTCATATCTGCGTAACAACATGGAACAAAATAATACTTCCTACATAGCTGTTAACTTAAGGTATTACGTAATTCACCAGTCCAGCAGACAGTAAAAACAACTAAAAATGATGCTAAAACAAAAGCATAAACTTATTTCCAGCTAAATTTCGCGCATGTTAAGAAACATCCCGAATCCTTCCCTACGTGTCTTTATTAGGATAATAAAGGAGTAACAAATAATAATAATTAATAATTTATTAACTTGATATAGCGCCTTTTAACATTAAAATGATCAAAACCACTAAAGCCTGAAAAAGGTAGGAAGCAAAGACAAAAAATGTTGCCTTTTCAAGGCAGAAGCACAAAAGCAGCTTTGAGACATAGATCTATTACAGAAAAATTCGGGTACAGCACAGCCACATAAAATGACCCATACGTAGAGACACGATCCACTAGAGTCAAACGCACAGTGACACAGATAAACAGATTGAGCAGACACAGACACAGATATAGACATTAGATATAGACATTACGGGGGAGCAACAACTTAAATTTTGGTAGTGACTGGGGGATTTTGAGAGGATAATTTAAACGGGAAAAATGTTAATAGAACGCAACAAACACTTTCCTAAAGTGCCACTCCACAGATAGCAAACGAACTGGCGATCGACCATTAAATATTAACTCCAAAAATTAATTTTAAACTTATAGGTACCTATAACCCATAAAAAACAAAAAATCCTCCATCATTTTCGTCCCAAAATTATCTCTAAAAATTCTCGCAATGATTCAAATTTGTAATTTTCCAAATTGCAAAGGAGATACCAGCGATTATGATTAAGATGTGATCATTTACATGAGCTATACACGTGGAGTTTTCGAGCCGCTTTCGTCTGAAATTGTGTAAAGAACTTGCCATTTTGGTCTAAAGGTGGGTATCGTTTATAGACGAAAAAGTGGGGATTTTCCTTATGGCTTAACCAGTTTTAGAGGGATGGGCAGAAAAGGGACAAACAGAGGCTGTCACACCATGCAGTAAAGGAGTGGAACAATTTAAATAACGATATTAGAAGTTCAGCAAGTATACAAGTGTTTTTAAACGGAGAATACGCAAACTTTATATGTAACTTTTAGATTTTAACCATAGTCCTTATACTATAAAATAGATAATTCTTGTAAGTAGTTTTTAATGTTTTTTTAAATATTAATTTTTAGATTTTAGCCCTAGTTTTTAGTTTTTAGTCCTAGTATTCATATTGTGTAATTAATTTTTGTACATAGTTTTTGATGTGTTTTACTCTCATAATGTG
>JAOBRH010485368.1:0-10097 GCA_027575125.1 Umimayanthus parasiticus | reverse complement strand
ATCTATAAGGTTATATCTATTACCTTCATTTATTATATCTATTAAATCTATAAGGTTATATCTATTACCTTCATTTATTATATCTATTAAATCTATAAGGTTATATCTATTACCTTCATTTACGCATATTCACCTTTATTTATCTCGTAAATATAAAACAACTGTTTAAAAGTTTGACACCCTAATGACTGATCCGCAACTCACTGCTATTTTAGAAGGAGCAGTGTAGAGCAACAACAACTGCAGTAGCAACAGAAGCAACAAAAACAACAGCGGCAACAACAACGACCAACTCGCGCATGGGCGGAGACGCATCAGGGCTTAATAGTGCAGCATCATCTTCAGGACTCAGTGGCGGAGCCATTGCAGCAATCGTGATATTTCTGCTGGTAGTTCCGCTGCTGATCTTTGGAGCTGTGGTCACATACGCCTACCTCCACCCCACCTCCCCAACGGGATTGTATTTGATCGAGGTAAGTACTACATTGTACCCCCCGTGTCTGTTTATTCTCACATACGCCAACCTCCACCCCACCTCCCTTGCGGGTTTATACTTAATCGAGGTAAGTACCATATTTGATCGCCAGTGTGCATTTATTCTAAAATATACACCCACGTCAACTCTGCCTCAACCTCCCTCAACAAGCCGGACTGTAATTGATCGAGGTATATTCTCACATACGCCTACCCCCACCCACCTCCCAAGCGGAGGTAAGTACCATATTTGATCGCCAGTGTCTGTTTATTCTGATATACACCTACCACCACCCCACCTCGCCTGCGTGTTGTATTTGATAGAGGTAAGTACCACGATAGTTGTCCGAGTTGTTTGGTTAGTTACCATCCTGGAAGTAAATCATTATTTCAGTGTGCTGTAGTGATACTCCGAAATTGCATTATGTTAACTTGCATAGGTTTTATTCTGTGCAATAGAATACAATAGACGACTATGACAACAATCACAAAGCTTCGCCTCTCTTTTTGACTATATTTAAGAGGCTTCGAAGATTTGACCAAAACTTTGACACAACTGAATACTACAAAAAGATCCACTAGTCACGGGTCTGACATGACTTCCATTGAACGTAAAACAGCTTTGGAGACAAGAAAGTTTAACTAAAGATCCTGGAAATACGGATGTATCTATATTAAACAAAACATTTATTGAAACCCACGTTACTCTTTGTAGGAACCAAACACCTTTCCAGCATAGTTTTTATCATCCTGCCGATATGTCCGATATCGTCTCACGTTAAATAGTTCGCATTACCGATTTCTCGTGTGTGCGAGGTTGGCGCAGTCAGTAAGATCTCTGACTGCCAACCAGGCAGGTCGAGGGTTGAACTTTGGGCAACCTTCTTTCGTCACACCATCCGTGGACAGGGACGTTAAGCCGTTGGTCTAGTCTCTCGATGTTCTATCGGGGACGCACTCTTCGATGAGAGTAGGCTAATGCCGTTGTTATGGCCAGTAATCTCATCTCTACATGCTCCCAGATCACGCATGGGCCATATGGCGGCAGCCAGAGGCGCCTTGCAGATGCTTTCGGTTCGATCTCGCGAGCAACAGGTAGCTGAAAAGCCCTTCGGGGAGCACCTGCATGGATCATTTCATATCATTTCTCAAATCCAGTCGCAGTGGTCCTTCACTTCCATTGTAGATTACGCTGATAGTTTCCGTAATCACAGGGAAGTAGCAGAAGGGGTGGTCGTCTCTTTACCAGAACCCCGTTTACCAGATTTGCAGATTCTTCAGGAACAAAATGCTTTCGAGCTCAATTGTAAACACAAATATTGAATTTCTGTATTGAAGCACAGCAGTACAAACTATATCAGGTCCGTTTTAGTTCACAAGATGTTATATACCAGTGGTAAATCTGAATTAGTTACTGAAGCCGTGTTATTTATTATCTTTCAGCACAATCCAAGACGGTGGCTTCAGAGTAGGAAGGAAAACCAGGCTGCACAATATGATAACCGAAAATGACAAAGTATTTATATGCAGTGGCGATTTGGCGAGGTTGTTTGTGTTATCAATTGGTATTGTCAAAAATAGTTTGCATAAAGTGAGGCTTTTCAGACCTCAAATTGCAAAAACGTTTGCAAATTGTAGCCTGACAGGCACGCATTTTTAATAAGATGACGTACTATTTAACATTTTCGAAGAATAGATTATGCAAATAGTGTTAATGTTTCAATTATTTACGTTTTATTTGAGCATTCTAGCTGGCGGGTAAAATGATATTTTCTGATTGCTTTGCAACTATTGTGAATAAAATTAGCAAAACTCGATAAAATGGAATAATTTAAGATGGCGGTTATTGAAGATGGTAAATTTTACTGTATAACACTAAATCTCGGATAACTGTGGAAATCGATCGGTGGATAATTGTCTGTTGCATGTTGTGGTTATTAACAGTTTTTAAATTCATGTAACCTCCAGCGAAGCCGAATTGATTTGCACGAGTGGGACGTCTGATTTACAGCTCGAAAAATTACTTAGTAAACTAAAGCTAAAACAGGCTGCAAATGTCTATTTAAACGTGACCGGAGCTGAAAACATTAACGGTTTCCAAACGGATGACTACAACAATTGCACATGTCAAAAATAGGAATTGTTTTATTATTGTCCATCTTGTCTTCAACTAGTAGATATCTTTTACACAAGTGAATTGGTAAATACTGTCTCACATTCTCCAGAAAACTTAACAGCAGCATCCAAAGAGTGTGAATTACCTATTCCATATTTACCATTTTTTGCCGTTTTCTGCACATAACCGCATCTTCATGATAAATACTTATTAGCCGCTAGAACCACTCGAATTTCCCAGTTGCACACTAAAGCCACGGTAAAACAAGATTTTCTTTGCATTCATCATTTGACGGTTAAAGGATGTTCGCTTGTTGTCAATGATACCAACGTTTTTATAAGACTAGTAGAAGAATAAAATCGTCTCAAGAAAGTTAAACGAGAATGTCCTCCTTGTTCATATATATCTTAGTTTGCCATAATCTAACACACACTTCCCGAAAGGCCAGAAAACGTGTAGCGATAACACGCATTTAAAGTTGATTCCCTCTTGAAGACAGAACTGAGAAATTTCTCGTGCTTCTGAGTCTGGCAAACCGTTTTATCTCTCATAAATGATATAATTTCAAACTTACACGTATGCACCCAGGAAGAAGTTGTATTTTTATAAAGCTTTTTAAAACCTATCTACTAGCTGCTTGTTCACCAATCTCAAAACGGGATGACACCGGTTCTATCAATACAATTGATTTTCGCACTACACAGTGGAGGATGGTGGTCATCGTGGCTTGCCTTTGTCTGTTTCCTCGATGACCGCTAACAACCTCTGTCGGCCCTTCTTAGTGATGTGCGATCCGATCCCACAAGTCACCAGGCTTGTCAATTGCTTCGTGGAGTATTCCTGAACAAACAGTAAAGAAGAATCAAAACCACGTTTATCACTGAATTATAACCATAGTCATCAAAATGACAATGTCCTAAAATCTGCCAGAAGGACACTGCTTGATGGTATCGTATGCTACAACCACCAGAATGTTTTGCCCACTTTCTTTTGCAAGATAATTAGTGTTCACTGTTCTACAATCCTTATGAGAAATAATAACTTGAATGAAAAGAAAAATAGTAACAGGATTCAATTGATGCCATCGCGATAAAGCCCATATTGGTCTACCATAAAGCAGAACTAATAACGATATGTATGCGGGCAAAAAGCCTAGTAACTGCAATCACTGAAAACAAAAACCGAAACTCAAACGGGATTAACCATATGTTACAGTCACAACCACCCATGACATGGCCACAGTCAATCAAAATTGGTTGAAAGCTCGACTACCACTCCATTATCTTGTAACACTGGTTCTTTAGGGGATCGTAGGGTCAGATTTGGTTGGTTGGTCAGAAGACTGGGTGATATTAAGGAGGGGAAAATATGATGAGACTCACCTAACACTGGACCTATGAAAAGGAACTCGATTTTGGATGACACGGACTCCTGATCTGGGTATTTAGACATACTGTACCGGTAAACCCTAACATTACTAAAATCCCAAATACCCTTAACCATCTCAATATTATGTCCCCCTTTTTTCTCCTTCCTAATTATCGATAGATCTTTCATACATTTGACAACTTTTGTGACTAAAACCTATTGAGATTTCAATTTTGATCACACTTTCCCTATATTTGAGAGAACATTGTGTAAACAAGTTAATGTGAAAAAGATGTCCAAATCTCACTCAATACACTAAAGAGCGCTTAAAGGGTCGAACTAGACGGAAACGTTTTTGTAAAATGCAAAATACGAAACAAAGAAGGAACAAATTATTTACAAATCCAAATCTATACTAGCAGTAAGGAAACACTTAGCAGACACCTTGTGTTCGCGAATCCATCTTTCCATCTCATTTTCTGTGAGATAAAACGCTTTAATGTAGGTTTCTACATACTCGCGATCTGGAATGGGCCTGCAAAAGACGAGGAAATAAGTGTGAACACTTCCCGTACAAAATAGAGGAAAGCAAACCAAATACAATATATCTAACAAAATTAGCTGCTACTGAAAATCTCCACGTGGCAGAAGTTACCTCACCTGACATCTGTTAATTTCTCCAGTTTCATTAGATATTGCTGGAAGTCGAGCTGCATCAGTGCTCGACCCTCGTTGCTACATTTCTTGGCACTCGAAAACCTAAGGAACAAGGGAACAAGTGTGTTTGAGGGTCCGATTTTGCAAATAGACTGAATAGTTTTACCGCCAGCATAGTTTTACTTCCCATGCGTCCTAGGAATATGCACAAGCATAGTAAATTTAAACAAGCAATAAGAAATTTGAATAACAAAGGAAAAGACAAAGGGATACCAAGTAAGCAACCAAAACTAAGTTCAAACCAGAGTTATTTGTCTTCTGCTTTGTTATTTAAATTTCTTATGCTTGTGTTTAAGTTTGTATCATAACTGAAAACCAGCTGAGCATTTTCTAAACTTTTACGGGACATCGTTCAAAAATTATACAATTCCACGTGTCCAAAGCACAAACAGGTAAATACTGGCAATACATACTATACGGGGTCGTCTAATATGCTTTAAACAAGCCTAGCCACTGGTATTATTTAATCTCGTTTCTGTATTTATCTGCATATGAGCGCTAGGTAGTTTCAATTATTCAACGTACCAAAGAACAAACAACCAAGTAGTCGACGAATTGGCGAATATACAATGTATTTTGAAGTATCTAACGAAAGCTAACAAGTGTTTTATGCTCTTCTTGGAAAGGGTGGAAAGATAAAACAATCAAGGGTATAACAGACTCCTGAAAACTCAAGTCTTTCACCTTCATCTCATTTTCGCACTTGAATACTCCAACCCTCGATAGCTTCCAATAAACTTTTCACCACCTTCAAGTATCTTTTTCCTCAGACAAAAGACTAAGAACATTTATTTTCTTTCCTGATAGTTTTGAATTGTCGTCGAGAGTCTATTCTACTTACCCTTCTACAAACGTTCTGTTGGAGAGGCAAATGCAATGTTCCCACAATACTGAGTACGCTTCCTTGGGAACAGGAATTTGTCTGTGAGAAAAAAAACGCATTTCGTCACACGCAGAACAATATGTAGTCTCGTGTGTTTAAAAGTCTTCTTAATTGTTTTAATGTAGCTAGAAAAACAGCACAGACAACGTGGATCATCGCCTCAATGAGATCAGCAGCATGAGCTGACAAACGCGAAGTCAAAACTTGAAGTTCACACTAACGCACTTCTGATCATACTTACTTTCCTAGTTGAGACAACCTCATACTAAATACTTGGAATTCCTAAAAGAATAAAAAATTATGTCAAACAATCCACTGGTTGTCTATTGAGAGGAATGTTAGAAAAAGAGCACTCAAAATGTCATAGCCTTCAGTGAGCCGTATGAATCAAAAGCCATAACCTACCCGAACTAAAATATCAACATATGCATTATGTTGGGACATGATATCTTTGATATCCCACCGCACTCCTGTCATCAGTTGAAGCGTCTAGAGTAGAGAATCAATAAGTTTAAAGTGGCATAATAGATCGTTATGCAATGCGGTGCATGCCGGGCATGAATACTGACACCCAGCGCCCAGTTGCACAAGACTTTAAGTCGGACATTAAATAATAATAATAATAATAATAATAATAATAATAATAATAATAATAATAGTTTATTAGCAAATCCAAAATCAAGTATTGGCTCTTCCATGCTAAACAGTTTATCTGCCTAGTTCTGACCATAAAGATAAAATATATTATAAAATACATTATTAGCAATTGATCAATTAGCTATTTTCAATTACATCTGCTCCGCACTTCCCCTCAAATATTTCTGAACCACTCCCGGATTTTTGGACTGTGAAAACAAAGAAAACCATTTAAAAAATCCTGTTTCTTGTTTTTTACCTAGTTTATGGCTGGCTTTTTTTTTTATGAGAGTTGCATTTACATACGATTGTGCTCGTTTATTTCTTGTTGAGATAAACCCTTCAAAGAAAAGGACTATCATCGCTGCACAAAATGCTGCAAATACCAACTATAACAACGTTCTGATAAAAATATCGTTACATGGGGTTTCCTATAAGGTTTAATGTCTGACGTTTCTGCTTAGGATTTCCTAATTGTTGACATCTAACGCTGCTAATCTGGTTAACGTCTTAACGTTTTTTTTTTAAAACGTCAAGTTTACGTTATAAAAATAACGTTCGGCTCTAAACTGTCATGTAACTGGAATCAGGGGAGGTAAGCAGACCGAAAGGAAGCAGGAGTAAAAGCAATGGGTCGTGTACACATACATTAATCTAGGAAAACAGAAACTGAAATTGGTGATAATGATAAAAAAGGAATGATATCAAGCTATGTCAAGATTACTTCTTTGTTAATAATTTTGACCTCAAATACTGAGGGATGATGGCAAAGGAAACCGACATGCTAAAACCAGTGTTTAATTACTACGGAAAGATCGGAGCATATGAAATCATAATGATACGCAAATTGTTTCACTAGTCACTGAGTAGAAAAAGTTGGTTTCTGAAGAGCCAAATAGCCTTGTACAATTTCTTTGGTAAATCGTAAAAGCAGCATTCACATTCTAATTCAAATGGTGTTTTAAGAGTCGAGTAAAATAGTGAATTGCAATTGTAGTGTAAATGGTAGCTATGGTAATGAAAATGGTAGTAATAGCAACGGCGGTAAAGGTAATGATAATAAAGTAATAAGATTGACTAATGTAATTACGATAAGTAATGGCATGAGAACAACCTGACTTGAGTGTTAAGGCTGTTCAAAAGAAACAGTGATGAGAGTACTTGTAATAAAGAAGATCCAATACATTTGCAGCAACGTTTGAAAACCGTGTTCAGTTGAAGTATTACCAAAGTAAACCAATCGAGAAGCTGTGATAGTGTACTGCAATGTCGTCTCTCTTATTATGGGCGATACAATGTCTCACGTGACGTTACCACATCTCACCTGTTCATAGTCGATAACTCGTGATCCTACAAATCTGTAAATAGGCTTCCGTAGTTCAGATGCTGTGCTCACCGTCTGATGACACAACAACAATTCCATATGCAAACTCTGAATCCGTAAAATTACACAATACCTAATGTAAATGCCCCAGCGCCCCATGTGAATGTGTAGCTCAGTGGATATAGAGCATCTAACTAAGACCGGTAATCAGAGGGTATCGGTTCGAATCCCATCGATGACAACCCGGCATTTTTCTCATGATCAATATGCTTTTCAACTCATTTACAAATAAATTGTTTTAAAAGTAGCATCAGCTTTTGTCGGTTAACCATAAAGAAAGTTGTTGACAGGAAATAACAAAAAGATAATCTGTTTCAAAATATGGAAAATCAAAACGTAATTAAAAAAGACCATTCAAATACAGAATTTAAGGTCGTGGACTTGACTCAATCCCATTGATTTTGGTATATCTCATTTCTGCTGATACAATCTCAATTGGCTGCAACAACAGACGCGATGATTTAGTTATGGGAGGCGTGCTCATTCAGAATTGTTTCAATGGCGGATACGTGTCACAGTACACGTGCTAGCTTACTTAAATGTAAAGGCATCTGCAAACAAAAGCTGCCGGATTTTAAACCAGTAATATATTCCCCTGAAGGCAATATACTTACCTGAGAGTAAAACTGAGACAAGAATGCTCGCTTGTTGCTGGGAATCATCACCTCCAAGTGTGAGTGTAAAATCTCAAACTGCTTCGCCAGGAACACTCTGCAGGAAGAACGCAAAGTTTTTTTTGTTGGGATTGAGTGTAAATGCTCTAAATGTCGGACTCTATCATAAAAACGCAAAAAACCCAACAACAACAATGCAACAGAACTATTTAATTGACAACAACGGCGAGAAAAAGAGGGATTCTATTCAGTTTGGGTCATAACTGGAATTTATTTGGAGGCTTAGTGCAGCGGAGAAAAACAAGTTTTTGTGTAACGGAAGTGACTTACAGTGACTCGGTAGCTATAACTCGCTCTGATAGGCCATACATGGTGTCAGGTCTGGACAGATTCACCAGAGGGGAGAGGTATGGGTGTGGCACCTGTCGATCAAAGCACATTTGGTACAGATTGTCTAGGATTAGAATTTTCGATATTAAACCTAGCAATGCTCTTCTCTTACATTTGTTAAATAACACGGTTGTTACAGACACTTATAAACTAGTTTTCATGACTGCCATATAACTTTCCAAGACCTTCTGGTTATAAAACTAACTACTTGAAGTATGAAATGTCTCGCAACTTGATGGATCGCAAGGCTTTTTGCCCTCAATTAGGGAAAAAAAACATTCTAGAACATGCATACCCCGAGGCATAACGATGATAACGTACACTGAGCTATTACGACAGAATAGAGGTAAAAACAATTACAGACAATTTGTTCTTGGCTTCACTGGTGCACACTGATGAGTTATGGCAGATTAAAGAAACGAACACTCGGAGGGCATACCTTCATGTCTTCACTCCCGGGGTTTCCAACCACGTGTGGCATATCGCCCTGTCAATGAAACGTACAAGACAATCACCTTATGGTAAAACGATAAAACGTCCAATCTTTAATCACATTTACAAATAGTAAAACCAGAATTTGATTCTACTACAACTGTTACGGAAGCGTATACAGAAACAAAAGTTTGTCTTTAAGAAGGGGAATTGTTTGTATCTTTCTATTTTGAGTCTGCGAAATACAAACTTGTATACTGCAGCGTCTGGCAAAACAGGCAAATAGAGGGTTGTGAAGGGTGTCTTATCACACCCAAATGAAAGGATGTGTTCTACCATCCAACGAAGGAGTTGGTTATCCAACCCAACAGAGGGGTTTGTTTTCCAACCAAAGGGAGGGGAGTGTTATCCAACTGACGGGCGGGGTTTGTTATCCCACCGAAGGGAGGGGTGTGTTGTCCCATTCAGTTGAAGGAGATGTCATCCCACCTGTCCTAACGGAAGTGTGTTAGCCCATCCAACGGAGGGGTTGTTATCCCACCGAAGGGGGAGGGGCAATTATCCCACCAAACAGAAGGGTGTGTTGTCCCACCCACTGGAAGGATACATGTGTTATCCCGCGCAATCAAAGGGTGTGTCGTCCCACCGAAGGGAAAAGTGTGTTACCCCATCCAATGGAGGGGTTTGATATCCAATCGAAGAGAGGGGAGTGTTACCCACCAAACAGAGGGATGCATTTTTCTACCTTCTGAATGAGGTTGTCAGATATGCGTTTGAGGGTCGTTCTCAATTTGATGCTCAAACCATAAACACTTCCATCCACCTGAGAAAAGAATGGAAATACTCTTAGAAGTAGTGACTGATACCCAATGAACCATTTATTAAATACAGGCTCCCATCCTCCCTCCTCTCCCTTCCTCGTTTGTTCGAATATTTCTTCCTTGCCTTACTCTTTCAATAACTGTTAAACAAATAAGAGCGTCTATCAGTAGTCGACATAGATCTATATTCTATTACATTTTTCAACGTTTGAGGATTAACAGCAATAACAGTAATAATAATAATAACAATAATAATAATAAT